>WTSP01020276.1:28014-70386 GCA_025331215.1 Actenoides lindsayi
CCATATTTCACCAGCTTGGAGACCAGAATGTCATGTGGGACAGTGTCAAAGGCTTTGCTCAGGTCCAGGTAAATGACTTCGGTTGCTCTTCCCCCATCTATTGATGTTGTGACCTTCTCACAGAAGGTATAATTTATATAAAATTTTGTAAAATTTTCTACTTTCCCCTGCTTTTGACACTAAAGAGTGGATAGATGAGATTCTATTCCATATATTAGTATTTTTAAAATGCTTTGCCATGTGACAAAGCAGGTACAAGAGGTGACCATCACTGCTTTTCACATCTGCAGAGAAAAAGGATGAGCAGTGCCTCCTACACTCATAGGAATGAGTTCACTACGAAGGGGAAGTTCACCAGTGTTTTCAAGGAAGTCAAGAGGCAGCTGTGTATTTTTGAGTGGCCATAAAAGAGAAGTGGGGAAAAAAGGACAGTGGAGAGAGAAGATGGATTATTTTGTGTTGGAAGCATTCCAGTTGCCTGGAGTTTCTGATCAGTTCACTTTAAATAATGTGTTTTTCTCATGGCATGGATTTTCCTGCCTTCTTTTAGAAATACAAAGGCATATCAGAATATAACAAAAGTTATTCAAAGTTTTCTGACCTTCAAAAATGTTTACTTTGGGCCAAACTTTGCGTCCAAGCCTGGCAAAGTATTTATACAAACTGTTTTGTCAAATCCCAGAAGAATGTATCGTGTAAATAACTGTATTTAGTACAACTGTTCAGTGAAGCACTAAACGTCAGAACTGTAAATGACTTTGTGATCATTTAGAGTTTATATGTTAGGTCTGTGACCTGTTTACCTCTGTTGAGATTAGGTTCTCCAAATATTTTAAGAAATGACTGGTAATAGTACTGGTCTTGAAATCTCAAACCATGTCATTTGAGAGAGTACAGTTCAGGTGAGAAGCTGGTTTTTTCCTGAGCCAGTTCTAAAATAGATGATGTTGGTTGCACTGCTGTAAAATAAATGAGATGTCCAAAAACAGGGCATTAGCAAATCTTCCACTACACAGGATAAGTGAAATAACTAATTGTAAACTGGACTTTCTGACTACAGATTAATGTAGTGTTCCTTGCTAAAAGCTGTCAATTTCCATTTCTATGGGAAAGGAATGAGAAATGAATTCTGTTCATTCTGACAGACTACAGATTTGAATAATCCTTTCAGTGAGAGATCCAAGAAAATAACAGCTTTGCTCAATTAAAGATACTTCTCTTATTTAGTAAGGAGCTTATGACCAGCATGTTATCTATATGACTTTTTTCTTGGCCATGTCTTCATGGGTTATTACGCAGGGAAATGCTATCAGTTAAATGTATAAGCACCCTAAAGAGACACTGTGTCACCCTTTGATTTTGCTTTTGGTGGTGGTGGTCATAACCTGTGGTCACATTTCTGCCAGTTCAAATATACTTTTTCTTGCTGTAAAAAATGACTTCAGGCTTTTCACAAAGTACAACCAGGAAACCCTGTGTCCTGCGGACAAGAAGCAATTCCTTGGAAAATATTTACAGATGAAGGAATATAATTGCCCTTTTCCACAGTGTTTGGGCATACTGATACAGTCTAATAACTCACAGTCAGACCAAAACTGCATAGAGATTTCACAAAGCAGGTTGTTGCAAGTGCCTGAAGCATTCAGCTCTGGGAGTGAATGTCACAGCACCAGTTTAGATAACAAAGTGGGGGAAAACAAACAAACAAACAAACAAAATATTAAAAAAAAATCTAAGACTGGACAACTGCCATGCAAGACAAAGCCAGTTTACCCAATACCAAACTGTGCATCACTCCACATTGACTACATCCTGTACCAACTGATTAATTGAAATGTAGCTTGCCTACTTGAATGTGACAATACAATCACAGAAAACCAGACAGAAATTAACTCAGTATAAATAAGGTTTACACTTCCCTGGTTGAGCTACGTTACATGCTTGCAGAGTTTATCCTTGACTTTAAAACAACTTAATTAAACAAGTGTAACTTTTAAGAAAATAGGCTGAAACTTCCAAAAGATAACTATCTTCTCAATATTGTCTTCTCAATATCTTAATTCCTGTGAAACATTCGTGTAGGGGAGTTCTCCAGTTTATATAACAATACTTTTATTCTATATAGATTAATCTGATTTTCTATTCCATTTCTCTTGAATTGTTTACATTGTTTTAAATAAATATGATAGAATAAATTAAAATAAGCTAATAGCATGAATACACCTATAAAACCTTAAGTGGATTGAAAGTTCCCTCAGCAGTAAGACACTTCAGTGGAGACCAGAAGAGACATAAGTCTAGTGAAATGTGAAGTTCGTCTTAGTTATCAACAATATTTAAAGATCTCAATAACAGTTGATTAAAGACCTCCAGAACTTCAGCAAAGCTATTCCATTTGCTGATATTTGCACATCAGTGTCGATCTGATTATTTATTTCAGTGCCATATACTGTGGACTAATGACAATGACAGTGAGAATAAAACTTGGCCATATATGAAAAAATTCCATGTGAAGCTTGAAATACTTTTTGCCAAGTATTGGCTAAATTTTGAGCATATCGCTGACTTCCACGTGTTTTCTTTTTGCTTCATAAACAGAATTTACTATCAAGGGCTCAGAAATGGATGTTGTTTCATACATTTTAATCTCACAATTTGATTACAATGGAAAAAAAATGCCATGCCAGGAAAAGATGAGACTAATACTAATAATGAATAATGTTATAGTTAATTTGAAATATTAAGTCATCAAGATCTTCTGCAATTTGCTTGGCCAAAAATGGGAAACTCAGAGCTTCTGAAATTTCTCATCCCTTATGAGCAATCTTGTAATATTAAAACATATATATTTTGGATAGTTGTTTAGAAACATCCCATAGAAATTCAGATTTCTGCTATGGAAATCTAGATGATTTAATGAATCTGCAGAACTGCAATAATTCTCTGTAAGTTTATAGACCTTCTTTGAAACACATATGAAAACAGCATGACATCTTTATATACTGTTATTACTTTCATCTTCTTGAATTTCATGGGGCCTTTTGAGAAAGAGGTAGTATGTTGTAACTTATTTGATAAAGCAAGCCAGTCACCGGATGACTGCATGGCACACAGTAACAGATGAGGCCTGTGCTTTCAGAGGTAAATAGGTGCAAGATTTCAAATAGTTTCTCCCTGCCCCAGTTCTTTCAGAAACCTGTCTGTGTTTCCCAGCCTATGAGCTAGACAGAGCTTACTGAACTTTACAAATAGGGAGCTGAATGCTGCCTTTTGCTTGGACATCTCTTAGACCTGGGAGCAACACAATAATAAATACATTTAGCCAGTGAAGTTAAATGTATTTAGCTGCTTTCTCCAGAGAGTCAGAAACACCTTAAATTAACTCTGCATGCCTGTTCTTGCTTCACTGGACTGGAAAAATGTGGCTGTGACACTGATTAAAAAACCAATGCAGACACATTACAACCACTGCATAATTGCCAAAAAAGTAGTTTTTCCAAACTATCAGCAAAATTGTCAGGAAGCCAAATTTTTAAACACTGAGAAAACTTGTGCTCTCAAAATAGCTCAGGCTACTTTGTTCCGTTAACAATCCTACATAATTAAAGACCCTGCTTATGAAAAGAAAAGATAAAAAGAAACACCTTAGCATGATGTTCCTTCCATTCCCATTTTATTATTGCTAGTAAGTAGAGTGGTGGTTAAATATGTAACAACAGTGGCTGTTTTATTTAATGCCTCATTTGCAGTGAAACAATCTAGTCTACAGAAGTGCAAGGGATTATGTCCAATGCACACAATTTTGCTTTTGAACAAAACCAGAAAAATAACTCGAAGTGAAATATGATAAAGACTACACTGTTTAACAAAGCAATTTCGTTTCAGAAAGGGTGATCACGGGGCATAGCAGTAGAAAAAAATTTACTGCCATACTCAAGCCTAAAAGAAGAAAGCTCTCAGAACTATAAGCTTTAATAACAAATTCTGAGACTTCAAAGAAATAATTTTTATTTTAAAATATCATATTCATGATAAATTTTCAGACACCCACTTCTTGATGCACTATGTTTTCAAGTTCAAAAGGTAAGACTGTATGTTCCATGAACATTTAAGGTTACCTAGCAACAGTTCAAAAAGAACCTCTCATCACTCCAGGTGTGATAAACTGCTATGATCTCCCCCTTGCTGCAGTTTACTACACTGCCTCAAGATCTTCCCCATCAGGAGATCATACACAGTATTTTATTTGGTTTGGAAACACAACTAGGTGACAAAGGCATGTGAGTTGTTAAAGATGAGTGGCTTCACTCTACTGTAACATATCAATTACAATTCACCCCTTTCCAGAAGTGGAAGAAATAAATGCTGAAGTTGGGCTGACCAGTAGGATGTCCACACCCTGAGGCTAAGTACTAACACAGCAGTGTGAGACCTAGAGTTTGTTCTCAACTCTGCCCAAGATCCTAATTTCAGGTAATTTCAGTTCTCTGGATCTTAGTTTTATGTTTGTTATTTGGACACAGAGAGCTTAGTAGAAGTGAAACAGCATATTTGAAGAAGTCACCATGAAGCCAATCTTTATGTGCCTGGTTTGGCTATGAACAATGATTACAGCATGTATGAAAACACATCTCCCAGTGAGGATGTGGTTTACTTTGAAGTACTTCTAATTGTAGTTTGCTGTTCCTGGGCATGCAGTGCATGAAACATGACTAATACTGGAAATCATCTCAAAAATTGCTGTATTGGGTCTGTTGTGGCTACTGCTGAGCAGGGCTCGCACAGCACCAAGGCTGGTTTTTTTCAGCATTCCCTCCCACAGTGGGATGGGGTGGACAAGATCTTGGGAGGGGACATGACTGGAACAGCTGACCCAAACTGACCAAAGGGATATTCTGCACCATGTGTCAGCTGAACTATAAAGCTAGGAAAAGGATGGGGAGGGCAAAATTGGCTTGTTCTCCAGAGCAATTGCTACATGTTTGGAGCCCTGCTTCCTGAAAAGAGCCAGATATCACCTGCTGATGGGAAGGAGAGAATAACTCTTTGTTTTCTTTTGCTTCCACACACAGCCCTTGCTTTGCTTTTTCATTAAACTGCCTTTGTCTTAACCAACAAGTTTCATCTTATTTTCTTTGCCCTGGTCCATCTGAGAGGAGGGGGGAGGAAGTGATAGAGTAGCTTGGTGGGCATGTGGTATCCAGCCAAGGTCAAACCACTACAATTACAATAATAAATGTCTCTACAGGGATGAAATGGGGAATGAGAAAACTTTACTCATTAAAAGAGGAAATGGACTGAAATGCTATGAGATAGTTGGTGTGACTAATTTCTGTATTTTCAGAGGCTCCTATCATGTTGGTCTCTTTTATAGAGATGCCTTTTAATTTTTGTTTCAAGGGCATTTGAACACTTTTACAAAGTAACTTTCTTGGAAGATCTACCTGTGCTTTTTATGCTAGCTGATTCTCTGCTTATTCATTGATGTTTCTTAAAAGTGTTACTTCACAGTCATTGCAGTTGTTAATATTCAGCGCACTTAGGGCCTTGTATTGAACAGCTGGACTTTAGATTTGCTTATGTTTGAGAGTACTGTTTTGTACATAAGCTATATGCAAGTCTTCACTATGACATTTTTCTGCAAACTTAGGATAGTGCTTATCAAAAAAACCCCCAAAACAACAACAAAAAACCCCCAAACAAACAACAACAGAAAAACAAACAAACACACAAAACCAAAACAAAAACAAACCCCAAAGTATTTCTTAATTCCTTTGAGGGTCTACACTGACTTTTTTTTCCCCCTCCACACTGGCTGGGTTGAATGTTGTAGACTGACCATCTAAAAGCTCTTATTCAAATTTATACAAGATGAAAGTGTGAAAGAATTTAAAAGTTGATCTACCCAATTAGAGTACCTTGTGGATAAGATTTAAATTTTCAATGGTACTGCATGAAATAATTACTACACTGGAACAATTTCATGTTGAATTGCTTTTCTATAACCAGGAGCAATTACTTCAACTGAAAACTGGTTGTACATTTAAAAAATGAGTAGAAGGAGCCAGATATAACTGCTGGCATAAGGCAGATATACTGAAGTGGTCCTGGGAAACTGCAGCAAAAGGAAAAAATCCAAACCCGATAATATCTTTGTCTTGGTAGCTAATCAATGAGGCTTCCTTTCTTAGGTTTTAAGCAAAATGAACAGTCAGAAAACAAAGCTATCACACAAAGATACCCATGCTTACTATACTGTACGGGCACTGCAGAAAATCTCATCAGGACATTCCATGTTCTCAGGCAAGGGAGTGACTTTTCCTTTATTTGAACAATAAAGTTTGACTGCAACACCAGACTTGAGAAAATATTACTGCTGAATATCACCTTAATGCATTATACGTGGCATGCATTTCTAAATGAGACTATGGGGTCAAGGCATGAGAAAAACACTAATAGTGAGCTTTTCCTGGTAAGTCAATACAGTAACTCTTCACCTTTTTGTAATTTAGCCTTTCAGAAATTGAGGCCAACTCATTCTTGAAATACTATACCCAGAAGAGGGTTCAATATCACAGCTGAATTGTCTTTCAAGCTCGAGTGTCTTGTGCATCCCATTACAAATGTGTGTATATTTTAATTGCCATTTGATCAAGATGTACACTTGCATCAAGTCTTCCTATGATAGACTTATTGGTGCTATACAGAAATGAAACATGGTTAAACCAACTATTTATGGTACCTGGACTTCTTAAACATAATAGGGTACCACCATGAGTAATTTCAGCCACTCTAGGGCAAGGTAATTACAGAAGAATAGAACCAGAGCAAATTTTGTTAAGGATTTTGATCGCTGGCAACAGAAAGTATGTTTAAGGCATTAACAAATTACATAAAACTAGAAAAATCTGCAAGTCCATTAAATGGGATTAGAATTAAAAGTGACTTTCATGTGGAGTAAAATACTGAATTTTGATAGATATTCTTACGTCTATCAAATTCCAATATAAGATACTATTCATAGGAACAAAAATCAGTTTCACAAATGTACAACGAGAGCAACTGTTTTCAAAATCTCAATGACTTTGTTGAGAACACTAGTGGAAAATACTTTTACCATATTTTGTTTGAAGTTTCTTTCAGAAAATTTATGACAGTATATGTAGCTTGGAAATTTCATTTAATTTCCACACCCCTTCTTACTCACCTTGACACCCACACACACCCACACCCATCTCCCCCCTGCCCAGCTCTTATGGCAGCCTGCCTGGCTGCGACAGTCAAACAGCTCACCTGCTTTGTTCTGGGTAGCTGGAGGCAAAGGGTAAGGTGGGGCAGCATGCATCCAGCTGCCCTCCCTGGCTGCAGGCAAGCTATTAAGGAATAGGAAGTCTAGTTTTCCCATCTGCCATGGATCAGCAGCTCTGGTGAGCTGCTCTTAAACTATGCAGGCTGTTAGTAAGCTGGCAATACTAGTACATAGAATGTGCTAGGGCTGATTTTCTCTCCCTGCAGTCGTAGCTCACAATAAATTGGCTAAGCTCTCCTCCTGGGAAGTCTTTCCCAGACTATCCCAGGTCTGTGCCACTCCCTGAGCTGTGTCCAGGCGCTGCATGAGAGATGTTGCCCAGCACAGACTAAAGCTGTGCCGGGGTCACAATCACAAATAAGCAGCATGGGCAGGTAAGTGTCAGTGCAAAGCCCTTTCCCTGCCCCTACTCAGTTTGCAGGAGGCATAAAGCCTACAAAAGAAGTTAAGTTCACGGCTACCATACATCAGGGACAGGGATGACAAGGATCACACCAGCAGGCAGCAGTGACCTGACTATGGGTATTCCCTGAGATTTTGTCATTTCCAGACGCCAAGGCCTGGTAACAGTGCAGCTTGTGCAGCACACTCATATAGTCATGGTTTTTCTCCCAAATTAGGACATAAATGATTTCTGGAAAACCTTGAAAATCCTTCTAAATTATGTTTCCCAGCCAGCTTTAAAAGTCACAGTAAGCTTTATGTAAACTTTGTTAGCACATACATCTACCTCGCCTCAGCCGAAATCTTAGCTTGATCACATACATCCATTTGCACACATCAAAATGACACATGGGAACAAGTTCAAAGCAGGGATAAAATTGGATAAACGATCTTACACAAACAAAAATGTGGTCAAACCTTCCTTCCTAGAAAATTACTCGTGTGGCTTTATTAGCTAAACAAAAGACTTGCTATATCCTTTACAAAACATTCCACTTCCCTGTCCCTAACACTCTGTAGCTCTCTATTTAATGTGACCACTGCATGAGTTTCAGTGACTACAAGTGCTAGACACAAAGAAACATGTCAACCACGTACCACAGTTGTCTTCATCAGCCCGATTCCCGCAGTCATCGTCACCATTACAGTGAAGTTGTTGGGGCAAACACTTTGTGATATTACCACATGGAAAGTAGCCCAGGGGGCACCTGACCCCAGCTCCAGAAACATGATCTTCCAAAGAGTCACGAATGACTAAATAGAAACAGAAAGAATACACTTACTTTAAGATGTGCTTTTAATGTTTAAATATATTTGAGATTATGTTTTTACAAATACTCATTTGCATTTGAATGTGAATATCAAGCGATAAATAACCGAATACGTATTATTTAATTTGACATGCAATTACAATAGTATATTAAGGACTTGTTAACTTGGCAAAAAAGAATAAATTATATCAGTTAATTAAAATTTGTTCTGATATAAAGGCAGACAGGTAATTCCTCCCCACTCACACTGGTAATAAGATGGAAATGCTAATCACACAAGACAAATGATATAATGCCACTATTTAAAAGGATTGTCTTTGCACTATAAATTAATTTACTATGGCAATATACCAGATAAGCTATGCAGAGATGGATTATATTAATTTGTGGTGTAATATCAGACCTAAATAGATAAATCCTTTTCTATAAAGTCAGAATTTTATATTTTTAAATATACTGTAATTTTAAAGCAACTACTAGCTATGAACTGATAAAGGATCAAAGAACAAGGAAAGTAAGATCAAACCCGTGACACGCTTTTGCTGAAGAAAGACTAAGATGACAGAAAGGTGCCATTATGAATCCTTTGGAAGAGTTGTTAGTCTGGTCCAAAAAAGTTTGGAGATATTGTTCAGAATCTATCAGCCTGAAGTTTAGATACTCAGATGCTGTTCTGCTAAGCCCATGGTTTATAGGAAGTAATTTCACAGTATACAGGGGCTTTTTCAACAGTACTGAGGAGAAAGGTAGAGGGGTGCTGATGAGGAACAGCCAGGGCAGCTGGAGGTGTCTACCTATTCCCTATTTCTCAGTTTTCTGTACTACAGTAGTTCCAATTACCCACATTTTCAGAGTCACTTTGGTGCACCTGAGGGACAAATTCTACCACCGCCACTTTTTCCAGGGTAAGTGCAACTGATCTACAGCTTTTGTAATATATTACAGGGTGTCAACACAGATTTCTTTCTGTACAAGATCAACTTCTTCCCAGGAGCATACCATGGAGCGGGTTTTAAATTACTCTGGAATGAAATTTTTTCAGTCTCCAATGTATCAGAACCTAGTGCTCTTCACACTCTCAAAGTTTCAGTAAGCCTACTTAGTAAAGTACCTTTCTGAAAGGGTCTGCTTATTTAATTTTTGAAGCGCTTTCAAAAAGGAATATCACTACCTCATTATAGCTAGCATCTGATTTAGTGGATGCTGTTACAAACAAACAAAGACAAAAACTCCAAGATAAATTATATATTAA
Organism: Actenoides lindsayi; assembly: GCA_025331215.1. NCBI lineage: Eukaryota > Metazoa > Chordata > Aves > Coraciiformes > Alcedinidae > Actenoides > Actenoides lindsayi. The sequence goes on from WTSP01020276.1 coordinate 37,790, forward strand.
GTATCATTGCTGTCTTAGAGCACTTGAAATACTCTGTGCCAACTTCATTACCTGTGATGTGATGCTTGTTCAGATAGTAAATTGCCACTTCTGAAACATGCAACTATTTTTCCAGGCTATTTTTGCAAGACGAAATATAAATCTTTTATGCAGCTTTCTAAGATTAACAAGGAACGTGTTTTTACACAACTTCTAATTTTTGTCTTCATTTTTCTCCTGGCCTATGGAAATATTCACCTGAAATTGAATCAAGTACTTCAGATTCGTAAGAAATCTCTTCTGGAAGAACATGTTAAACCCTTGCCAATGTTTACAACTGTGGGAAATTAACATGTAGGAGCAGTATCTGGAGGGAATTGGGATACTCTGTTATTCCCATATGCACAGAATTATCTTTGCTGTGAGAATTGTCCCGCATAGAAAGTCATATATTCCACTTAACAAGCACCATATGATTTTGAAAAGTTGATTTGCTTTTATCCACAAAGATATAACCTATACAACAGCTTAAGGGAACTTTTGCCTTAGTTCCTTATCCCTCTTATGTATCAGTGCCAAAAATAAGCCTATATTCTAATCCAAGGGTGAATTTACACCGGCATATTTTTCATAAACCTCTCTGCTCTTCTGTGCCTGTATCCAGAACATTATGTTTAACCTGTTCCACCCAAAAAATAGCAAAAAATATAGCAAAAAAATCTTACGCAGTCATAGTGTTAAGCAAACAGAATATGTGTAGTACTTAGTGTCTAAGGTCTCTTGCTGCAAAAAGATAGAAGTCACCTACAACTAAGGCCTCCCTTCACTGCAGTTATCTGCCTATCTGTAATCTGAGTAACTGCTGAAACACCTGGCAAAAGACAATATGGAAAACTTAAACATAAAGAAACCCCCCAAAACCTCCAAACAATCCTTACATTTTGTCAAGCCTTTTACCCTTCACACTGGAGACGTATTCATGCTCAGCTGAACTTTGTGCTTAAAGGGGCTGATATCCATGCAATTTAAATTTCAAATGATGGCATTTATCTTTTCACAGTATCATTCAATGGATTTTCATAGCATTTTCAATACATTGTTAATTGGCCATATAATATTAATACTTTAATTAATTAATTTGCTGTCACTGTTTAGAAATCATTCTTTGTGAAAAAATGCACAATCATAGAATCATAGAATGGTAGGGGTTGGAAGGGACCTCTAGACACCATGGAGTCCAACCCCGCTGCCAAAGCAGGATCACCTAGGGCATGTTGCAAAGAAATGCATCCAGACAGATTTTGAAAGTCCCTAGAGAAAGTGACTTCACAGCCTCTCTGGGCAGCCTGTGCCAGTGCTCTGTCACCCTCACAGTAAAGAATTTCATCCTCATGTTGAGGTGAAACCTTCTATGCTCAAGTTTATACCCATTGTTCCTTGTCCTACTGATGGGCATTACAGAAAAGAGATTGGCCCCTTCCATTTGACACTCACCCTTCAGGTATTTATAGGCATTAATAAGATCCCCTCTGTCTTCTCCTCTCAAAACTAAACAGCCCCGCTTCCCTCAGTCTTTCTTCAAAGGGGAGATGCTCGAGTCCCTTAATCATCCTTGTAATCCTTCACTGTGTTTAATGTTTTGAATTCTCTGTAAATGTATAGCCTTGATGATACCTATTCTGAATCTCTGCATCACTCTTTTACTCATTTTGTGCTATTTTAGATTACCCTGGTGTGTAAATATCTGTCTGGGAAAAAAAATTAACATGACATCAACACTTGACAACTGCATCCTACCTGAATCACTGAAAGCACTGGTCCTTGTCCATTGACTTGTTAACATCACTTTGTTTATACAAAAAAAGAGACAGAAGTTTGGACCCTGCAGATTTCAGGACATTTATGAGTGCAATGCCCTCCAGTCCTCTGAGGAAATATTTGGCAAATGGATGACACACCAAGGTTGGTGGGATGGGGTCTAGTAAGCGCCTTCAGCTAAATTGCGTTGAAGCATGCTGGGGACACAGCCATACAAAGTCTCACAGAGGTGAGCCAGAGGCTCCTCTGGCAGTAGCAGCTGATAGGGAAACATCAGGGAAACACCTTAAGGGAATTAAGGGCTGTTTCTCTGGAAAGGTGACATGGCTGACTGCCCAGCTGAAGTGCTTCTACACAAATGCACGCAGCATGGGCAACAAACAAGAGGAGTTAGAGGCATAGTTGCTGCGGGAAGGCTACGACACAGTGGCCGTTACTGAAACCTGATGGGATGAATCCTATGACTGGAATGTGGCTATTGAAGGCTACAAGCTGTTCAGAAGGGACAGGAGGGGTGGAGATGTTGCCCTCTATGTTAAGAAATGGACTGAATGTGAAGAGATGTCCCAAAGGAATAGCCACAAGCAAATCAGAAGTCTATGGGTAGGAATTAGAGACTGAAGCAACAGGGGGAACCTTGGGGTCGGAGTCTATTACAGGCCTCCCGATCAAGAGGAACCTATTGATGAAGCATTCCTACTCCAGCTACAGGAGGCATCACATTCACAGGCTCTCGTCCTGCTGGGGGACTTCAACCAGCCCAACATTTGCTGGAAAAGTAATACAGCAAGCAGTAGGCAATCCAGGAGGCTCCTGGATTCTCAAGGTACATCAATGTAAAAAGGAAGGTTAAAGAAAACATACACCCCCTGAAGAGCAAGAACAGTGAGCTAATAATAACAGATAAGGAGAAGGCCGAGGTTCTCAGCAGCTTTTTTTCTCAGTCTTCACTGGCAACCTCTCTCCCAGCACCTCCCAAGTTAAAAAATCACAAGGTGAGGACCACGGCAGCGAAGTCCCTCCTACTGCATGTGAAAATCAGGTTCTTGACCACCTGAGGAACCTGAACATACATAAGTCTACAAGGCCTGATGACATGCATCCCAGAGTCCTGAGAAACTTGGCTGATATAGCCACCAAGCCCCTCTCCATAATATTTGAGAAGTCCTGGCAGTCAGGTGAAGTCCCTGCGGTGACTGGAAGAAGGGACACATTACACCCATTTTTAAAAAGGGTAAAAAGGAGGACCTTGGAACTACACACCCGTCAGCCTCACCTCTGTGCCTGGGAAGATCATGGACCAGATTCTCCTAGAAGGTCTGATAAGGCACACGAAGGACAAGTTGGTGATCAAAGACAGCCAGCACGGCTTTACTAGGGGCAAATCCTGCCTGATGAACCTAGTGGCTTTCTGTGATAAAGTGACTGTGTCAGTGGACAAGGGACAACCTATGGTTGTGATCTATCTGAAATTCTGTAAGGACTTTCACATGTTTCCCCACAACATTCTACTCGCCAAGTTGGAGAGATATGGATTTGATGAGTGGACTGTTCAATGGATAAGGAGTTGGTTGGATGGTCGCATCCAGAGGGTAGTGGTCAATGGCTTAAAGTCTAAATGGGGAGCAGTGACAAGTGGTGTCCTTCAGGGGTCCACAGTGGGACCTGTACTGTTTAATATTTTTATCAATGACATAGACAACAAGATTGAGTGCACCATCAGCAAGTTTGCAGATGATACCAAGCTGAGTGGTGCTGTTGACAGGCTGGCGGGATGGGATGTCATCCAGAGGGACCTGGACAAGCTGGAGAGGTGGGCCCATGAGAACCTTATGAGGTTCAACAAGACAAAGTGCAAGGTCCTACACCTGGGCTAGAACAATCCTCACTATCAATACAGGCTGGGGGTTGAGATGATAGAAAGCAGTCCTGCAGAAAAGGACTTGGGTGTTCCGGTGGATGAGAATCTGGACAGGAGCAGACATTGAGTGCTTGCAGCCCAGAAGGCCACTTTCATCCTGGGCTGCCTCAAAAGAAGCATGGCCAGCACATTGAGAGAGGTGATTCTGCCACTTTGCTCTGGTGAGTACTGTGTCCAATTCTGGAGCCCCCAGTACAGGAGAGACATGGACCTGATGGAATGAATCCATAGGAGGGCCACGAAAAATGATCAGAGAGCTGGAACACCTCTCCTATAAAGACAGGCTGAGTGAGCTGGGGTTGTTCAGCCTGGAGAAGAGAAGGCTCCGGGGAGACCTAATAGTCACCTTCCAGTACCTGAAGGGGGCCTATAGGAAGGCAGGAAAGGGCCTGTTTACAAAGTCCTGTAGTGACAGGGCGAGGGGCAATGGTTTTAAACTAGAGAAGAGTAGATTTAGAGTGGATGCTTAGAAACAAGTTCTTTATCATGAGGGTTGTGGAACACTGGAACAGGTCGCCCAGGGAGGTAGATGAGGCCCCATCCCTGAAGATATTCAAGGTGAGGCTTGATGAGGCTCTGAGCAACCTGATCTGCAGGTTGGTCTAGATGACCTTTAGAGGTCCCTTCCAGCCCAAACCATTCTATAATTCTTCTGTAACTTGCTCCTCTCCTCTTTTGCTAGTTGTTCAGCCCTGATGTCTGTAGCATTTTCTAAATATCTGTATAATACAAGCAACATGTTTCTAATTCTAGATTTTATGGGGTGTGACAGAGTGACATTTATTCAGAATGTCAGATTTCAACAGCTTCATTTCTAAAACACTAATAACTTTTTAATATTTTATCTCAGAACCAGAATTACATTTTCAGTTTTATTGCATTACATTTATCTTTAGCAGACCATATTAGATGTCATTCTAGTACTTGAAGTACACACAAGTTTCTAACTATAACATATATTGCGTTTCATGAAAGCAAACAAGTGCAAAGGATTTTAGCACAAAAGATGCATATATTATGACTGCTTATATTACATACCAATCTGGTCATGATCTTGGATTTAAATTTCATATGGTACCTTTCTGCCTTGCTGTAGATTTCGCAATGCTTTCTTTTCAGAAGTGTTTCCCAAAGCAGAAAATTTGTACTATCTTTTAGAAAATATAGACTATAATTTCATATGTGAAGTTAGTTATCTGGTATGCCACAGATAATTCAGTCTAATTAATCCAGCTACAGTAAAATCCAGCAAGATCCTCTTTGCATAACTGCCAGAAAAAAAAAACCTGCAGGGACAGAAATAGCCAGTAGAGAAATTCAAAATGGTCATGTGGCACCTTGCCAGAGGATTTGGGTCTTATGTTATTAATTTGTCTTTTTGTTCTGCTTACACAGAACTCAGAATAAAAAGATTTTCATGCACAGAAAGAGCTGAAAGATTTGAAAATACCCCTGTATATAATATAATGAATTTTATCTGGAAATTCCAATTTTGTAGGGCATTCCCAGATGATAAGGGTTCAGCACAATGTCTAACAAAGACACAAAGAGCAGAACCAAACTTTTGTGTCACTCTTTCCCTTTTTCTTCCCAAAATACACAGAATTTAAATGATAATCTGCCTATTACTTCTGTTTAGAAATAAGTTCTATCTCTGTATTCTGACATGATTTCCAATAGAAAACATACCAATGTAGGCTTTTCTTTGCTCTAGTGTTGTTTTGCATTGTTGTAACTCCTTCAAATACATTAATTTCTTTTTCACAATAGTGCAATATCAAGTCTAAAACTGGACACAAGAAATGCCAGAGTTTTGTTCGGGTGTCATTATATATGGAACAAAAACAAAGGTACCAATGTAAATGTGTTAAATACGTTGTGCTAGTCAGAACCATCCCCCTTGAAGGGTCCAGAAAGGCAATGGTTAGCCATCAAAATCAAAGAAAACTCCACTCCTAGAAGCTGATTCTTCCTCACAGTGTGCTTGAGTTGCATCTTTGAGCCCCAAAAGATACAAGAAATCTGATTTGAATAATAATTTTTTTTCCCCACCTTTGAAACACCACATTTGGAAGAGTTAATGATTTAAAGACATGTATAATATGAAAAAAAAATCTAACAACCTAACAACAAATTTCTGAAGCTTCATACCAGGAATGATATTTTTTGATGTTTTGTAATTCCAGGAAAAAAAGTTTCTTATATAGCAGTACTTGCCACAGGTCTTAAATTTTTTTTCCTATCTCATAAAATGCTAATGAAGGTTGTTCTTTATTTGAAATCTGAGCAATGGAGTAATTTTAAATGTACTTTAGCCACGACAATTGAGGACAGCTTGTTATCAATAAATTAGTGTGCCTCAAGCAACAATAATTAACCTTACCTAGATAACTAGCATTCTGAATACATAATGACAGTAATTAGAAGCTATTGTAAAGAAGTTCAGTTAAAACTTGTTGCTTTGCACTAGTTAACCCAGCCAGACGTATGTTAAGTAAGAAAAAGTGAAACTGATTAAAGAAAACAATATTCTTTCAATTAACAAACAAAAAAACCCACCCCAATTTGTAATATGTCTCCTAAGTTTCCATAAAGAAAAGGCAGATTTAAGTGAATTTCATGACACAATATCATATACAGGAGAGGAGTTTGTGTACATGCGCATTCACTCATGGAAGTAAAATCAGTCCTGGAGATAAGAAAGTACTTGTAGCAAAGCCCTAGGAGAAAGCTGCAACAAGAAAAGGCAGCAAACAGGAAAATCTCTTGCTGATACTCTAATTACAAATAAAGCATTCTCGGAACATCATGCAAATGAGCAGAATAACAAAGAATTCCATGACTATGATTAACTGCCTCATAACACAAAACAATCTAAAAAATCGCAACACTTTGTCTAAATTTTTGTAGGTCGAAAAGGGTAAAACAGTCTTCCTTTTTTTCCCCCTTCCCTCCCCCAGTCAAACAAATAGATAACTAAATTACATAATTTAGCTGTTACTTTTCGTACCAATTTTGGTACGCTCTGGTGATGGGAAAGAAAAAAACCTGAAGGCAGGGGGAGGAGGGTTAGTGGGAAGTTTTATTCTTTCTTCATCTTTGTTCACTCTGTAGTCTCTTATTTTGCTACAGAGTCACTTGAACTAAGCAAGGTAAAAATCAGCCACAATTTCAGAAGCCACAATATTTTTCCTCTGCTCCAAAGTAGCACAATCTTAAGTACATCTTTGTAAAATATTCTCAGGTAAGCTTTTTCTATCTAAGTCTCCAGAGAGAGAAATGAAAAAAAAAGTGTTTTTTTGGAGAACTACACAAAGTATTTAAAATATGAAACAGTCTGGTGGGTTTTTGGTTGGGGTTTTTTTTTTCATTCATTGTGCCTTTAATAAAGCTAAAAGGACTTTAGTGATAATGGAACTAAGTCAGCATAACTTAAAATGAAGCTCTGAAGCATACTTAAGATTAATTTTGTAACAATAAAACTATATTATTTCTTGGAGAGCCTGAGACAGGATTATCTGATACTTTTCATTTATTCACATATTTTTATTACTAAAAAACATTTATAATTATTAAGAAAATAAATTTGATCTAGAACTACAAGTTTAGATTTCAGAAGTTGCTGTGCCCTGTAAATCTATGAGATTCCACCCTCTTGAAGTATTATAAAAATGGAATCCTTTGTTGTTGTTCTGTTTTGAAGTAAAATAATTGAAAAATGTTTCAGGGAATTTTTCCTCTAAGAGGACATTTGGTAAAAAACCCCAAATTTCAGACACTGTGCTTAAATAAATGCATTATTACTGAATTCTGACTCACAAATATTTGGCTCAATTTAAAAAGACTTCCAATCTCTTCTACATTTTACTATAAGGAAACATAACCACTATAAATTGTGACACTCCAGTTAAAGCACCATAAAAAGAAATCATCTCAAGCTAATACAATTTCTGAGTTTTCTTAAAGTGTCTAATGTTAACTGGTTGCTAATTGGAGACATCTGGTTTATTTCTTCTTTTGCAGGTTATATAAAAATGTGAAGGCAGATAAAGATATATGTATTTTTATATACATTAATAGCAGTATAAAAACTAAAAGTTATCTTAAAGAAATGATGCATTATCAGCACATAGGTGTGAGTTATCTGCATATTAATTTTTCCCAACCAAATTAGAAAAGAGACTGCATTCAGAAGATTGTGTCTATTTTAGATGCAGTTTGGCTAAACAATACATTTGCATGGATTACTGATGGATTTTGCCTCCACATAGTTATAGCTCCTCCTTTGCTTCCTTTTGACCCCACTCCAGCTAAATCAACACATGATTATGTCCATTCCTGACACTGAGTGTTTTCTTGTTGTCAACACAAGTGAAAGCATACTCTGGGGAACATAGCACTAAAGGTTGCTCATCTAAATGCTTTGACAGACATCTTGAAGCATACAGAGCAGGATGTAAAAGGACATTTACGACCTAAAGTCAATGTGCCCATGTACTTTTAGTGTCTATCATATTAAAGACAGAATCTTTATTTTAAATGGTAAGATCCTTATTTATTTGTTCTATGACTACCTATAGTTAACCCTGTGAAGATGTATTAAATATTCTTAGGTCTTAATGCTTCCCTGTATAAAATGTACACATTTGAGATATGAAGAAAATATCAAAAGAACAAGAGGCTTGGAGTGTTATTTGAATACTACAAAAAATTATGAAAGTTTCTGAAAACCAGTGTCTGTAGTTCCTAGGTAAGACAATATGGAACTGAAGACCAGAAAATAACAGCAGGAAGTGTGTTTCCGTGGTAGATGAGTCTTCCTGAATAAACCTCTAAAGTTGTAGATCATTGTTGACTGTACTATTATTAACTTCTCCAGACTAATCACGGCATTTGACCTATAATTTTTAAATTCATTAACGTAGTCACTTCTTTTTCCATATAGCACAAACCTCGGCTTTAACTATGCTGCTGCCAGAACTTACGTTTCATGAAAAGATGCTGTTATTAGTAACTGATTCCAAGAACAGCTAGTCTATTGCTAGCTTCCTTTTAGCTTTTTTTAAATTGCAACTGAAAATTCAAGTAAATCAGGAAAAGATGTATATTTCCAAGTAAAAAAAAAAATACCACAACCACCTTAATTCCAAGTACTGTGCCTTTTTCTCCACATTCAGCAGAGCACTGAAAATCAGGTCTGTGATGGGAAAAAGACTCTTCTCCCAGGTCAGTGATTTTATTTTCTCTGCAGAACAGAAGAGAAAGAGGCAATGTTCACATGTTTTGACAGAGCTACACACATCTTCAAGTCTCAGTCACTGTACAGACTCTGCCATTCTTTGTGCTGTAGTGGCATTTGCCCTCCTCTGGAGGAAACATTTACCTGTCTGACAAACATTTTGACCAAATAAAGCCTTGGGCTTGCTATAGAGTACATGGGTGGAAGACCTGTGGTATACAGGACTGGGTGATTTAACATCATCTCTGGATAAACTCTGCTAAAGTGATCTCATGTACAAAAGTACCCCAGGATCAGTGTAGCTGCTGCTGGTCTCTTCCTCCCCACTGCTTGGCCACACTCTTCCCCTGACATCAGGTATACAGAGACAGCTTGACCTCCTAGGCCTGGCTCTTCCCTCCAGGGTACAGCTGATGGCTCCAGAGACTCATTCACATCCATGTTTTCCCATCAGTCATTCTTCCCTGTCACACAAGTCAGCTGCATGCTGGATCCCTCATACGCATTGAGGGCAACACAGTAAGTAGTGAGCATAATATTGTGCATTATTCGTTGCATATACAAGGTCACTTCTTCATGTGAAACATCAGTTATTAACGGCATACATTCAAATTCTGTTACAGATCTTTAAATCTCTTACATTTCTGCAAACACACCTCCATATAGTACTACAGGCATTTTAACTACACCTTGATTAGTCTTCTAATGTATTACGGACATCCTGCTGCTTAGTCTACAGTCTAACAACTTAAAAGTTACGATATTAAATTCCTCATTAGTTCGGTCATACAGCTACAGTAAACAGAATTCCCATTTTTAAGTTCTCACAGGTTGCTTAGATTCCAGTTTAGAATATAGTGTTCCTCAGATGGGAAGCAGAAACATTGACATATATACTGCAAGTGTTTCTGCTAATTCTAGGTTCCTACTTTCAGAATCAGCATCACAGACTACTTAAAACATAGCTTTTAGAGATATCAGTGGCAGCTGTGAAACTGCTGCATCAGGGTGATCAAGCCAAAAAAAACCTAGAAAATCTGCCATGTGATTATTATCTATTTGTGAAGCATTTCTAAAGCATCACTATTTGAGGCAAGAAACAGGGACAGAAATAGGTTTCCACAGCAGAGTTCAGTTGCTTTCATCTCATGGCCACCATTTTGTAATCCCCAGATTCATTCACATTTTATCTTTATCTTCTGCAGCAAATGAATCAGGGGTCACACAGGTAGCATAATTCACTATACATTTCTGATTCATTCTTTGAATGCAGTACACAAAGCACAGGTTTTTGTGGAGCTATAGAAACATATGTGCACATGCGACAAATTAATATTGTATCCTTCATCTTGTTTCCTAAGCACTGAGTTTTAAAAATTAATAATGTCCTTTGATATAGGGAACATCCTGAACCATTAAAAGAGGAAATCAGATTTCCTCTGACATTTCATGACATGACACCGTGCTGTACGACTAGGTCAGATCCTTTAGGTTGTCAGATCCCTGGTGTTTGAGTGATCTGATAGCATTAATTACCAGCCTCTGAGCAGAGGTGTTGTGCAGGAGCAGACATTTTGCAAGGTGACAGTAAGCGAAAGGACAATCTTGAGCTTCTTTCCAGCTTTGTATCACAGTGCTCATAGCCCACCAAGTGCAGCTCTTTTTTCTGCTCAGTCTCATCTTTTCCTCATCCTGGCTCTTACCTCACTTCCATCTTTTCTTGCCTAATCACTACCTGCTGTCCACCCTCTCATCCCCTTCTGCCTGCATAGAGTCCTAGTTCCAGTCTCACCATCCTCTGACTTTATTCTTCAGACACCTCCCTCTCTCGGAGCATCTTGTCCTTCTCCTTTAAATAATCGTAGAATCATTTTGGATGGAAGAGACTGCCAGGTCTCCACTAAACCATGTCCCCAAGTGCCACATCTACAAATCTTTTAAATACCCTAGGGATAGTGACTCTACCACTTGCCTGGGTATCCTGTTCCAGTGCTTTACAACCCTTTCTGTGAAGAAATTTTTTCCCAGTATCCGGTCTAAACCTCTCCTGGAGCAACCTGAGGCCATTTTCTCTTGTCCTATCACTTCTAACAGACTGATTCCCCACCTCACTACAATCTCCTTTCAGGTAGCTGTAGAGAGCGAGAAGGTCTCCCCTCAGCCTCTTTTTCTCCAGGCTAAACAAACCCAGTTCCTTCAGCTGCTCCTCAGAAGACTTGTGCTCTAGACCCTTCACCAGCCTCTGTACCCTTTGAATATGCTGCAGCACAAAAATGTCCTTGTAGTGAGGGGCCAAAATCTGAACACAGTATTTGAGGTGCAGCATTACCAGTGCAGAGTACAGTGGGATGATCACTTTCCTAGTCCTGCTGGCCGTGCTATTCCTGATACAAGCCAGGATGCCACTGGCCTTCTTGGCCACCTGGGCACATTTCTGGTTCATGTTCAGCTGGCTGTTGACCAACATCCCCAGTTCCTGTTCCACTCGGCAGCTTCCCAGCCACTCTTCCCCTGTAGAGTTTCATGGGCTTGTTGTGGCCCAAGTGCGGGACCTGGCACTTGGCCTTGAAACTCATATCATTGGCCTTGGCCCATTGATCCAGCCTGTTGCTCTGTAGAGCCTCCCTACCCTCAAGCAGATCAACACTCCCACCCAACTTGGTGCTGTCTGCAAACTTACTGAGGGTGCTCTCAATCTCCTCATCCAGATTACTGATAAAGATATTTAATAAACCTGACCCAAATACCGAATCACTTGCAACCAGTCACTGACTGGATTTAATTCCATTCACCATCATTCTCTGGGCTCAGCCATCTGGCCAATTTTTTATCTAGAGTAGCATACTCCAAGCCATAAGCAGCCGGTTTCTGCAGGAGAATACAGGAAGTGATGTCAAAAGCTTTACTGAAGTCTACGTACAATAATATGCACAGCCTTTACCTCATTCGCTAAGTGGGTCACCTTATCATAGAAGGAGACCACATTAGTCAAACAGGACCTGCCTTTTGTAAACCTATGCTAACTGAGCCTGATCACCTGATTGTCCTGTATGTGCCATGTGATGGCAATTGGGATGATCTGCTCCACAACCTTTCCCAGCACCAAAGTCAGACTGACAGGCCTGTAGTTCCCCAGATCCTCCTTCCAGACCTTCTTGTAGATGGGCATCACACACTTGTTAACTTCCAGTCAACTGGGACCTTCCCAATTAGCCAGCACTGTTGGAAAATAATGGAAAGTGGTCCATCTAGCTCCATAGACTTGTGTATGGTTAACTGGTATAGTAGGTCAGTATTTCCTGTTTGATTATGGAGGTCTCATTCTGGTCCCCATCGCAGTCTTCCAGCTCAGGGGGCTGGGTACACAGAGAACAACTAGTCCTAGTACTAAAGACTGAGACAAAGAAGGCATTCAGTAACTCAACCTTTTCCTCATCCTATATTTCCCCCACATCCAATCAAGGATGGAGATTCTCCTTAGTCCCCGTTTTGCTGCTAATGTATTTCTAGATACAGTTTTTCCATTGTCTTTTATGCAGTAGGTAGATTAAGTTGCAGCTGGACTTCAGCCTTTCTGATTTTCTCCCTGCAAAGGCTCATAAAATCTTTTTATCCTAAGTTACCTGCCCCTTCTTCCACAGGCCATCAACTTTTTTTTTTTTTCCTGAGTTCCAGACAAAGCTCTCCATTCAGCTATGTTCATCTTTCCCTGCCAGCTCATCTTATGGCACACCAGGATGGTATGCTCCTGTGACTTAAAGATTTCCTTCTTGAAGAATGTCCAGCCTTCCTGGACTCCTTTGCCCTTCAAGTCTGCCCTCTGGAAGTTTTACTGACACCCTTCCCCCTTTACTTCCCCAAGAACTGAAAACTCCACCATTTCATGATCACTATGCCCAAGATGGCCTCCAACCTTTACATCACCCACAAGTCCTTCTCTGTTCATGAACAGCAGGTCTGGCTCACTCACCAGCTGTGTCAGGAAGTTCTCTTCCACACACTCCAGGAACCTCTAGCACTGTTACCCCTTTCTTCTGTATTGTATTTCCAGAAGACATCTGGTAATTTGACGTCCTCCATGAAATAAAGGCTAGCAATTTTGAGATTTCTCCCAGCTGCTTACAGAATATTTCATTTGTCTCTTCATCCTGGTTGGGTTGTCTATAACAGACTTTTACGATGTCATAAAGCCTTGTTGGCCTACCTCCTGATTCTTACTCCAAAACACTCAACCTTATCATCACTATTATTACACTCTAGACAATCAAAGCACCCCCTAACACACAGGGCCACTCCACCACCTCTGACCTCTCCTTCCTGGCATATCACTTTTGAAGAGTTTATAGCCATCCAAAGCAGCACTCCAGTTGTGTGAATCATCCCACCATGTTTCTGTGATGGAACTATATCATAGTTTTCCTACTGCACAATGGCTTCCAGCTCCTCCTGTTTGTCACTCATGTTGCATGCATCGGTACAGATGCATAACAGTTGGGCCTAATTCCTGTCTGATCATTTCCAGACACTACTGTGATTCCTAGACCAAAAATTCCCTCTTGCCTGGTGACTCCCTCTCACACATCCTTTTCCTGACTTTGTACCCTCCCAGACTAGTAGGCCTTCTGATTTCCATTTTCCCTTTCTAAGTATTAGCCTTCTCCCTCACCTCTCTGTTCCCTTCACTCACCTTCCTCTCTCTTTAACCACTTCTTTGTCTCATCTTCCCAATACATTTTCACCTTCTGTCTTTCAGACACAATATGTCTTTCTGATCCTCTCAGCTTCCTAGACATCCCTGCTTTGAAACAGTCATTTCAAAGTTTGATTTGATGGCTTCAACGTATAGGACACATGGTATCACCAAGAAACTCTCCCTGAGATCACTAGTGACAATTCTTCTGACGAGTTTCACACTGGTCTCTGGTATCCAGCAACATCCATTGAAGAAGTGAATTTTTATAGTACTGCAACTAGGCTTGAGGAGGCTGATGAGCTCTAGTGGAATGGCCTGTCAGAGGACTCTCTCTTGGACACAGTGATTTTGTAGAGGAATACTGTAGAAGCCCTTATTCGTTTAAGAAAAGGCACTGCTTGATACAAGATTCCCAGAATCATTCAACATAGGCAAAGTACCAATTCCTCACTTTCAGAAAAAGTAATTTTTGGTAAAGTTTTGCTTGTATTCTTGCTCAAGGTGAAAAAAAGTCCACACTGTATGTAAATTTTCAGAGTAAATGATTTGAGTCTGGTAGAATTGCTATGAACAGACAAGGCAGGTTTGCAAGTTGGGTAGCCCCCTAGTGCTCTTAGTGGAGAAGAAGGGTAGAAAGCAGGCTTGCCCACGCAGCAGTTGCAGGCAGACAGCAACGATCTAACTTTCACAGCTTCATTTTGTCACTGTGTAGACTTTCCACTACCCATTAAATAATATTAGAGGAATTTTTCCTCAGGATAACAACTTCATGCCTGACTTTCTGTAAAGATACTATTTTTTGTTGTAAACAAAGATATACAAGATGTATGTGACTCTTCTAGCCACAGAGAAGCAAGTCAGATTAACAATCAAGCTGAAGATAAGCAAAGAGGAATTAACAAAAAAAATCATTATTACACAATGATTATTAGAGCTTCTGTAGAGGCTGAAGTAATTTCACTTTCTTATTTATGAATCTGGATGGGATCTTAAAAATAGTTACAATGTTCTGCACAATCATAAACTTACATTTCTACAAACAATTTGGAATGGTCTCTTTCTCACATTCGACAGAAAGCATCTGGTAGAAGAGAACTTGGTCTTGAAAATAGCTGTCATGTGCATGCAGAACCAGAAGGGCTAACAAGTTTCAGGTGGTTTTAAGAAACTTTTTCTTGGTATTTAGAAGTGAGAGTAAGGGAAAGCAAAAAAATACACAGAGGGACGAACAGAAAGAGGAGGGGAGGGGAACTGTAGGCACAAGCAGAAATACGATGGAAAAAATTCAGGTAGGGGCATGGAGCATACAGGGTTAAAATAGCAACCATTGCAATTGTTTTCCAATTTGGATCCTGCCAAATCCCATGTGGAATTCACTTTGAATAGTTTTAGAAACTAACGTTCTTCTATTTTTCTTAATGATTGATAAATTAATTGTTTGAGAGTCTGTCATTTAGCCAGCAGCCAGGAGAGTGAAATAGTTTTTGTCCCCAGAAAGCTAATCAAAGTGACCATAAAGACACAAATGGGCACTATGGCTGTTGTGGTGATTACAGTTAATTGTTTTGCCAAGAGAGAAGCTGCAGCAGCAGCCAGTGCAGTGCCAGCTGCATGCCAAAACAGTTTGCTATCTTTGTGAGGAGGGTGGGCCACCCAGGCAGTGTTTGTCCTGGCTACTCATTCAGTAATGCCAATTCCACAACCAGAGTCAAAATTTACTTTTTTTCCCATGTTACAGTTGATGCTGTTGCACCGGTGAAACCCATGGTACAGATGCTGCTTTGTTTTCAGAGAGATCCTCTACCTGGTATAGTGTATTCCACACGGGAGCATAGTCAGACAGTTGCCAAAAGTTACTGCTGCATAAAAAGCCATGTAGTTTGACTGTTTGGGATTCTTTTGATTATTTGGATTTTGGAAGGAAAGTTTTTCACAGAAGAAGATTTAATGAAGAATCTGAAGGAAAGGAGGAAAACAGCTATTGCAGTTATCTGTGTGCAGCTTTAGCTGTTGAATAGAAAAGTAAGCAAATATAAATTGAATTGCTATGGATAGATCAGGCAAGAGTAGTTTTTGTACAATAGATATTTTTCATTTTACTTCTTAATAATTAGGAACATCTTTTAGCTGTAGAAATTAAAAAACAAAAGAAAACAAACAACAAACACACACATACAAACCAAACCAACCAAACAAAAAAAACCTAAACAAAAATTAACAACAAAACAACCACAGGAAAACTCTACAGTTAAAATTGTGGCCATCCATAAGCTACAAACCCAATTTCCAAGCAGAACTATATTTACTTCAGTAGTGTTTATTTTAATATTAGATAGCCTAAAGACTTATACAATGCTTAAATCCACTGCGTGGAGGAAATCAGCCAATGTGTAGATGTGTTTACAGTTCAGATTGCCAGTTAAAGCTCTGAAAGGCAGCAAAGCTAAGAACTAGCGAGGCTAGAAGTGGCACTAAACAGGAACCAGGTGACAGACACTCCAGGCATACACTTTTTTTTTTAATCTACAACTGCACTGCTTCTCTCTAACAAATTTAGATGAGACATTTGGTTTTCTTATAGGTGTTACAATATACCATATTGAGCCAATTAAAACCTAAAAAGCTAATGGCCATCATAACTATAATACTAGAAGACCTGTAGTCATTCACAGTCCTCATCTGCTATCCTGTTTTGCAATATGCATTAATATATTTTGAATAGATTTCATAAATTCCATAGCTGAGATGAATTTATCCCAGCAGAAATTGTGTTAATAATAAATTACACATCTTGCATGAAGATTTCAACATTTTCTACATCAACTGATATAGAAAGCATTAATGGGAAAGGCTTAATTTGTTTGAAATCCTCTAGCTTTTATTCTGCATACCTTGAAGTGCTACCTTTAAATATTGGATTATTGCTCATGGATAACATGGATGCATGTGAAGCTCACAGATTTGATAAGATCTCATCATAGCCTACTTAATTCCAATTACATCAAGATCACTGGTTTTTCATGCTTGCAACTTGCATATTAGGCATTCCTCCAAAATACTAGACTTAGAGGTTTTCCACAGATTTAACTAAGCTTTGCAACTGTAAAAATAGCTGTAAGTGGAGCTCTATTTCTCAGACTCCTAATATGGGCAATATACCTTACAAATCTTAGGTTAAGCAGCATAGTATGCACATGTAAACCCAAGAACATTTAATTTAAAAGCAGGAGAGAATGAGCTATTGTTCAATACAGAAGGTGGCAGAATTCAATCTTATTCTTCTGTTAGTTTAATAAAATAGTTGGTATTGCAAAGAGTAGTGATTTAATCTACAAAATAAATAAAACAGTTTAGTATTGACAATGCAACAAAAATAACTTTTTTGTACAAAAATTACAACTAAATAAAATAATCATTAGGAAATCCAACAAAGTTCAGTATCGGCATCTTAACAGGGACAGCTTTATTCAAGTTGAAAGCAGCACTTACAGAGTACTCAAATTAAATGAAGAGAACATTATGAAAGTAAGCAGAAGGTCAGGTATAACTCCCACCACACTGAAGGGATTTGCACCCGAAGGAAAGCTTAAATTTCATTTGGTCTCCATCTTGCATGCTGTACTGACTATCATGCTGAATCAGATAGCAAATATTCGTGTTACTTGAATACAACCTACTTTTTGAGAACTACCAATTCTAGTAGTACTGCACAGTATCACTACAAACTACTGAACTGAGGCTAACATGTGGATTTCAATGCATCCAAAGGGAGTCAGTTCTACATGTATCTTCATTAAACATTTACAGCAAGTATTTATGCAACGATTAAACTGTTTCTTATTTTTTTAATTTTGGCTCATAACTATTAATAGTAACTCTCAAAGCATTATTACTAAAATATTTGATCCTTACGTGCACTAACCTTGAAAGACTGCATTACAGTTCAATTCTATCAAAGAATAACTGCCATGGAGAAATGTAAAATAACACTGAGATAGCATACAAAAAAAAATAAATAGAAGAAGAAAATAATCCACTACTGAAGCTTATCAGCTAACTGCTTTGCAATGTTCAAAACAAGAAAAAAGCCAGATACACTTACCCTTGGTACCAATAACCAAGAATACATAGAAGCAGCAGTTGGATGTCATATCTGTCCTTCAGCAATTCAATGAACATTGTCCCTTAAACCTCACAACAGCCAGCGCACTGCGTGTACGGTCTGCTTCTGACAGCCTTCTGCAGTGCATGAAGCAAGCTCCCTTCTCTCGCCTGCCTTCCCCCCCTTGCGCTAGGTCTCCCTCTCTCCCCCCTCTCTGGCACACACACACTTGAAAGTTTCCAGGATCACACCAGCTCTTCAGACTCTCCTTTACTAGATGGGGGCTGCTCTGCAGCAGGCAAAGGCTGGGCTGTGTGCACAGACACTGGTGTGCCCCAAGGAAAGTGGCTGCTTCAGTGAGGTCCAGAAAATTATCATTAATGGTCCCCATTTTATCTTTTTTAATTCCTTTTTTTTTTTTCTTACATGACAATACTGTGAAAGGCCAGAGAAGTACAGTTTTATTTAGGCAACTGTGTTTGAAACCAAATATTTGGTATAGTTTAGGTAAAAAACTGGTGGTTTCTCAAGTAAGGGGAAGTGAAATTTATAAACACAGTCTCTTTGTAGCAGTCTGGTCCCTCACTGAAATACGGAGAAACGCACAATGTAATTTATTTCGAATAACAGCACATCACTATTTTTACACAGTAATCACTCTTCATGACTAATACTAAAGAAAAGAATCTGAACGAACAAAGAGGGATGTTTGAAAACATATACTGTATGGGAATAAGAATTTTCACAGATAATATCCTTATTTAAATACTTTGAGACATTCCTATCTGGTCCTTGAATTTACAGTTTCCAGTAGATCATAGTATGCTACATGATATATACAGTCCCACAGTTAGATATCTTTTTTACAGTATGAAGGCTAACACTCATCAGCACAGCATGATATATTTCAAAATCAGTCAGTCAGGTGAGATGAACTTGAGACAAGGAGCTAAATTTTATCTGCCCTCCAAGAGATTTTTTTTTTTTAATTAAAAACAAACACCTCCCCCTCCCCAAAAAAAACCCAGCAAACCCCAACAACAGCAACACAACAACAAAAAATAAAATAAAATAAATAAAAAGCAGCTTGATAGATTTCACACCTTGTCAGCATAGCAAGGATTAGGGAGCACCTAAGGAAGAAAGCCTCAGGCTGATGAAGCATGTGCATACATGGACACATACATTAAATAGTGAATACAGAGAATGGGAACAATCTGTTTTCTAGTCAAAAGCAAACCCCCAAATTGTTGCTATTTCAAAGTTGTCTATAAAATAGGTATTATGAACTGCCAGTCTCTTGATTTCCAACGTAAACAAATACAAAATATAGAAAGGGTTAAACCAAAAGGTTCTCACCTATGGAAGCCTCAGGTATTATGTGGGCATCTACTGCACCAATACCAGTACTAGGCAGTGTACAGGCAAAAAATGGATTAGACACCTATAAAGGATTTCTTTTATAAGAAGGGGACTAGTTTTGGAGTATATCAAGTAGAACCACCTCAAACTATTCAAGAGCAATGCTAATGCCTAGATGATCTAAGGCTGAGCTGAAAAGTTCTTCCAAGTTGGGAAAATAAGAGGAAGAAACTGAACCAAGAGTGTGAAGAATAAGTGAAATAGAGTTTCAAGGAAGATGAAAATAAAAGCTGTACCTCTTTACTGCAGGATGAGACAGAACTGACGTTCTAGAGCAAGGTTTTGTTTTGGTTTTTTTCCCCCACTATAGTTTCCTCTGTAGCTTTCTGCTTCTGATTTAGTCAATTCTATTTGAGGTGTGTAGGAAACAGGTATTGTTTTTGGAATAGACTATTTTTACTTGACAATGCAATAAATCAAGCAAGCTGTTTCTTCAAAAAGTAGTTTGATCCACTAGAAGATTTTCTACATCAGGGTAAACAAGGAAAACCACAAAATGCAGTACATACTACCCACATACATTTTCTGAATCTCTGCCCCAATGGATTTGCCACTTTCCAGACTTCCTCTTTGTCAACGATCTTTAGCAAGGATACTAACTAAAACTGATTTTCTTGCAAATACTTGCTCTATGGAAAGGTCACTGAGATCTTCCCTCTTCTAAATTCCTTACATATTAATGATAATACACAAAGAAGCAGCAAAATTTTCCAGCCCATTCTCTCAGTGTAATTATATTTAAACCAAGAAGCTAGAGTTACAAACACACACATTGCTGAACTCTGGAATGCAGAGCAGAAAAAGTAGGAGAGGCAAACTCATTCTTAGATTAAAACTTTAAATAGGACATTACTTGCTTTTGAAAAACAGTTTTTACTTACCTTACTTCAAAACATTTTTACTTTTTTGAAGAAACATTTCTGTGCATTAGAAAGGCAGTACTTATGTACTTCCCTAAAACATAAAATACTGATATTTTTTGTGCTTTCAAACTCTCTTTTCAAGAAAACTATGCACTTTATATGCTAATTCCTTACAAAGAAATAACACATGAGAGTTACATCTTTGTCTCAAACAACTCTGAGAAGACATTTGACTTCATTAAGATGGTTGGTATTTGCTTGTACCTCTACTTGTAACAACTCTACAATTGAAATTCCAAACCCATCACATAAAATTGTAGTATGGATTATGATGCAGATGTCACCTCTGAGTTCCAAGAAATGAGCATGTTAAACTGAATTCATTGGAACAAAAAAAAGGAGCCATTTGACTTCTTTACTGGTTACTGACAAATACTCACGATTTGACTTGCTGTGTTCACAGCTGTCTGGTACTCTAAAGAGTATCTAAAAGTGTATCTAAAGAGTATCTTTCCTAATGTGGGAATTTTCCTTGGTTTAATGATGAATAGTTTCAAGGATGTTATTTCATGTATCAAATCAAAGACCCACAAGACAATAGGTATGTCAACGGTGATTTTATAACTAAGAGTGGCCCATTAAGCTAAGTAAATTTTCAGCTGAAAATACTGAGTAGATTGTTAGCTGTTTTGCTGCCCCAGTAAAACACAAGAAGTTCAGAATGAAGCACTGAAAGCAAAACAGGGCCCATGTTTCCATCTGCAGTCATGAAGTATGTGTAGTTCATATTTAGAAATGATACCTCAAGAAATGAACCTCTTATTTTCTCAGGCATTTGATGGCTAAACTTTAGGTTTTGTATTATAGCAATGTGAATAATTAATGTACAGATCCTTATCTTCATAACACAGCATTTAAAATGTTAAGCCCTACAAATGTCAATCCTACAATCCAAAAACTTTCACTGTACAAATTAACATAATTACCTTAATTATATTTAATTTACATTTCTTTCAAAGCTCCATTGGTATGCTTTGCAGACAGTGCAACTAAGAATAAGACATTTATATTTTACAGAGCAATCTTTGGAAGATATATTCCTTATTTAACACCTACATCCAGGTTCCCTGAGTTCAGAGCAAAGCAAATTAAAAGATCTCTTAAGAAAAGGACAAGAATATCTAAGCAGTCTAAACACAGAAAGATAAGACATCATCTACAGCAGCCCTTTCCAAACAGTAAGCTGTGCAGCAATACCTTTCCCTATCTCACACAGTTGTGACTCAATCAGCATTGTAAGAATGTGTGATCTTTTCATAAAGATTACTCTTCTCAATTACAGAAATTCAAGAGAACTTACCTCCCAAAACCTGAAGAACCTAAGACACCTCACCTAAACAGGCCAGACTAACTGCTAAGGCACCTTTCCTGCAGTAAAGAACCTCGTGACTTCTCACTGCCCTCTTCAGACCCTGTTTTTTATCACAGCTACAGCTGAGCTGAGATTACAGGCATTTGCACCTGGAGCTTTTCCCCTGCTGGAAAAAACTACCTGAGCTGGGTGTTCTTTCCTGAAAGGCTTTATTACAGGGACAATACAACTGGTTTTTTTTTTCAGTACATATGTATATCACCAAGTGTGTCAAAACAGAAACCATTTCTGCCAACCTTATTTTAAGCTAAAGCAATTGTACAAAGTTTGTCTCAGCTGAAGAGTGATCCTAACTTGTTTGCTAGGTCCATGGCTATAGGTACAGAGGGGAACATAGACAATGAGTTCCACTTGCCCATAGGAAAAAGGCAGATAGAAGAAGGGGAAGGATTCAGACATAGCTGTTTGTCCCTTACGCCCCTTTTGTTGTTTGCAAATGGGACACTAGATCGGCTGTAGACAATAGTGTACAAGCAGCAGTAACTTGCTAGCTCTGAGCTCATTGAAATGCTTTCCTTTCTTCTGCAAAAGGTACTCTGTGCTTCTGGGTGGTTTGGTAATCCTGTCCAACTGTCCTTCTATAACTGGTGTAGAGAAAGGCACTCAGTGAGAACAAATTTCCTCACTGCCTACCTCATTTCCCCCAGTTTTCTCCAGATGTCTGTTCCGGATGGGTGTTTTGACTAAGACAAATAAAAACATACCAGCATGCCTGGCTCAAAGCTGCTGCTGAAATGTAGAAAGTACTTTTCTTTCAGAATAACCAAATGTACGATCTTTGCCAATGATATTTCCTAATCTGCCATTTTCATTTTTTGATTGATTAAAGATTGTAACAGTATTTCTATGATTGTGTATGATTATAGGCATGATGTTAATGGCTTTGGTAAGTGACTATACCATTTGGGAATGTCATAGAAATTGTATATGACATCCTGCTTTTTCAGTGTGACTCTTTTTCCATGTTATCTCTGTCATATTTAGGGGATTGCAATTTTTGCTTTATAGCACCTAAGCTTCTAGAAGAACAGGGAAACTTCCCAAATATGAATAACTGAACACACAATACTGGAAGATGTGTAGTTCATAAAATTTTTAGTAGCAACTTATTTACATATTTTAACACAAGATGGTACCAAATGTATGATCACTGACAACTAAGTCACACTTTGATAGAATGAACTCTAAAAATTGCAGTTTATAAATTTTTGAGGAGGCAACATATTTTGATAACTTAGCTCTGAGAACCTTTGTGTTAGAGAATTATCAATGACAACTTTAAAGTCAGATAGAAATAGATATCTGGTACTTGAATGGTCATACATTTGGTCTGTCACCTGGATTGAGAATTTATCCTCAATGTACACCAAGAGCCTCCCAGTTTACTCATCCATACTTTTACATGTGAATCCACAACATTCCCTGCAAGGTATAAACTGAATTGAGGAAATATTTTTCAAGTACAAATATTTGATATTTTATCCAAGTATTTGGCCGACTAACAAACGTTATAAAAATCTTTTTTTTCCCCTTGATATTTTTTCTAATTTTCTTGAATGTTCTAATACCATTAAGAATATGAAGTATAATCTTAATGGATAATAAGATAACTAAACATTTAGCCTGTTTCTGCATTTTATCCTGGGATGATTTACATGTTACTTCTAGAAAATATCCCTGTGGTAGGTATAATACGATGAAAATCCTAGACAAATGCTTGAACTGCTTGCATTGTAGTAGCATATTGTATCCTGTGCTCTCTTTCTGCTTCAGTATGGGATTATTTTTGTTCAGAAATGCAGCTTTAGTAAAAGAAACAGTTAATTTTCTTTCCCTTGATCCCTTGTGCCCTCCTCAAAGATATGAGAGAACTGAATGAAATTTTTCACATCCTGCTCAAAAGCTTTAGATGTTGGGCTATGACATGAAAGAAGACAGTATGATCAGTACTGTTTGGTGCTGACACACACTTATGTTAAAGGAAACAGCAGGGGCCTCATTATATTTTATACGGAGTGTGGCTCTATTTTGGTGCATAGGTGTGCTCTGAAATTAAGTCTTCAGAGGGCTGAGGCAAGATGAATACCTAGTTTCTGGACCCTGTTGAATTAAAAGTGAAATAAAACTTGCAGGGGCTTTATCTGAAGGTAACAAACTGTGTCTCCAGTGGCCTGGAAGCAGCAATTTAGCAAATAGTTTTACTTGTATAGGTGCTACGTGATTTCAAGTATCTAATGCCCTTTGTAGCTTCAGGCTTCCATGCTTAAAAGATGTGGTACATTTCTACAGGTTTTGATTGCACACACTTTAACATACATTTTTTGATTACGTACATTTTTTTGATTACGTACATTTTTTGATTACCTACATTTCTGCCCATTGGCTTTTATTTTCAGGCATCTGAGCAAATACAGATTAACAGTTATCCCTTTTTTGACTTTGTAATTGCCCAAAATATTAAAACAAATAAATAGGAACAGATGGGTAGAATTCTAAGAAGCAACAATTATTTTATTTCTGATCTATGCAAGCTTTATCCAGGCATCATTTAAATGCCTTGATAGTAGTGTTGGCCTCCCTTGGTCGGTATTTCCCTGTCAATATATAAAGCCTTTAATTTTTTTCTTATAAAAGCCAAATCAATCGCTGAAATAGTTTTGGCATAAATAATTGAATTCCAATAATGTAGAGCATAAATCCCAAACTCCTAAGCAGAAACAGTTTAGTGTAAGGACTATCCACATTCAGCACAGCTAAAGGTACGCTGGCACCCTTCCAGAATAAGGTGGGAAATTTGCACCTTTTTAAAAAAGTATTTGTAACCTGCAATCTAAAAACGTTGTGGGAATCCATACAAACATAAACCTCGTGTTAAAATCAGCTAGCTAGTTCTTAACAATGCTGCAATCAACAACACACTTCGTTTAAAGTGTTAAACTAGTCAGTCTTTTGGGATGTCTTTGTAAGTCTACAGTACAACAATACTTATCCTGGTTAATGCAAAGCTACCTTAAGTGAGTCTGTGCAATGTACAGCAGCACCTTCATCTGCTGTGTAGGCTACTGTCTGCATTATATCAACTCCATTAACACATTTTGTTACAGCTAATGCTACATATCTGTAATCACTGAAGAACTAGCGATCAAATTTTTGCCACTGCAACCTTTTGGACTTCACAGCCACGTGAAACACATGGGGAGGTGAAGGCAGGTAAAAATGGCAACCCCTTAGGCAGAGACACTTCTGATGTGGCCATTAGAAAATGTTGAGGAGAACAAAGTGCTCTACAGACTGTCCTGCCCCAGGACTGAAGCGAGCAGCACTTGCTACCCTGAATCTCTCTTGAACTAGTTTTTTCCTCACATCAAACTATGTGTTTCATCATGAAACACCACTGCACAAAAAGCACATATGTTTCCATGTCTTTCTCTAACCACTCAGTAATAAAGTAAATAACCATGATATAATAAAGTGAAACTCAAATCCCACTGTCTTGCAAATCCTGGCAGTACCAGAGGCATTGAAACCAGCAGTCTATGTCAAAGAGGAGGCGGTACTTCTTTACATCAGGAAGTGGTTGGGAAGGTGCTATCAGGCCTGAGACCAGCCCTGATGCAGGGATGCCAGGATCCAGCCATCCCTCAGGGGCTATATCTGTGACCCTGAACAGCTTCTTACAGTGGTAATTTCTCATCTCGTGTCCAGCGTTTTCACATGTCCTTGTCTGTTAGCATGGCGTGGTCAGGGGCCTGGGCATTTGCTTTCAGCCCAAATGCTTTACCCAGCAGGCACGCAATTTGCAATGAAGCCTGAGAGTGTCATCAGTTCGAAGAGGATTAGGTAAAGTCAGGGGAATCAAAGCCACGACTGGTCTTTAGAAAGTCTAGGCAGGGTTGTATGTCCTGACACACCTCATCCAGCAGTTCTGGATGCTGGGAAATATGAGGACAATACACTGACAGATTTCTGAAGGAAGGATTTTAAGTAGCTTTTCTTGTGTGATGATTAATTTATTCCTACCTAAACTTTACTACAAAATCCTTCCAATAGTCTACTTCTTTTTAAACAGAAGTGGTTAAAAAGCAAATAAGAAATGATGAAACAGTGAAGTTATTTTTCAGAATAACATGAATTACATAATATTTTTTCAAGTTTTGCAGAAGAGTTCATTATTTTTTCCCTGTATTTTGTCCTGTATTTAGTTTAATACTTTGATCTCCTTTTTCAGTGCTCATAATGACTGATTAAAAAAATCATGCATGGAATGGGCAACACAGAAAAAATCTGAAAGTAGTAAGAAATATGATGATGCTTTAATGAATTTCCTCTCCCCATCTCGAGCAGCTGACCAGTAGGAATTAATGATTCTATTTCCCAGCAGAGATAGAGCAATAATATAACAGAGATATCTGCAAGTGTTGCAGATTCTAGGAAGTGTAATCTGCTTCTAGGAATGGAGGCAGCACTTGGAAATGTCCCTCTATAAACTACAAATTCTTATAGCATTGTCTTTGCTGCTAATAATAATACCTCCATCCTGATGCTGGGGATGTGACTTAAGTTCACTCCTCCTACAACCTCAGGAAGCTTATTTCTTTGAAAAGAAATAACCTAAGACACCATGTTATTGTGGTAGAAACACACAGGGATTGAATGCCAGACAGTCCCACGTTACTGTCTGGCTCACGCTTGTCATTTCTTTTCATCTCTAATTTTGGAAATAGGTCCCTATCCTCTAACTATAGAACTTTGCAAACTCTTCCCTGTTACTGAAGCATCTGAAAGACAAATACACTTGGATTGGGAGATTAGAGTATTTTTATCAATATTAACTTTGGAAAATGGAAACTAAGCATCATAACATCAAAACTCTTACGACTGAGGGACTAGATTGTCAAATATTTAACACATTTTTGAAAGTTCTTGGTAACTGTTGCAAATTCTAGGAACCTGTGATGGGGTAGGGGGTTTTGTGTGTGTGGGTAAGGCAGTAATCAGGGAAGAGAAATTCAGTAGATTTTTAGCAGTTATTCTCAAGGTTTCAGAACCTGCTTATATGGATGAAAGGTTCAATATATTATATGAGGTATCTGCTCTTTCTTTTTCTGTGCTTTAATTGTCAAGTGCTACAGGTCAAATCTGTTTTAGGACATCTAAATGATCTCAAACCACAGATTTTTCTCAGAGATTTTCTTCATGGATGGATCATGCAAATTCATTAACTGGGACAGGCTATTCTTCAAAAATTTTTTTAAAGACATTTTTGCTTTGCTTCAGATGAATTTTTTGTTTCTTTTGGCATAAGATTCCCATGTAGTTCAGTTCAGGTGGTTTTAGCTATGTGTACTACTGCATGCACTTTTAAAGAATGTTGCAGCTCTGATTCAGTGCCACACAGTTTTTTCTTTGGGGCAAGTTTTTCTCTCCCATCTATTTACTCATGAGGTGAAATCAAAAACCAAAATAGTTTGACAAAGCAGCTGTCACCTTTAGGCATTGCTCTCTGCATGCTTATTACATGTACTTGGTTGTTACTTCTTTATAGCATCCACATTGTAATTTAACAGCAAAAACAAATGTCAGAAAATTTTGACATGTTTGGAGAATATACAGATGTAGGGAAGCTTTGGCTTGAAAAGCTGTTGCAGTACAAAATAGCAGGCTTCAAAAAGCAGACTTCATATATCAGAGGTTCCTTAGGTGAACTCTTCTGGGACAGTAGTCTAAAAAAAAGCTGACAAAATCTGGCAGCTCCTCAGAAATGCTTTATTTAGAAATGTAAACAATACTATTCTGGGGGGAAAAAATGGCAGAGTAATAAAAAATCACCTGGGTTTAATCAGTAACTTTTTGTTGCCCTCTAATATGAGAAGAGACTGTTCTGGAAATAGAAATGAAATCTGATTGCTGAAGATGAGTACAAAGGTATAGATCAGGCATGGAGGCCAAAATCAGATAACCAAAAGGACAAAGTGATGTGCAATTAACAAGAGACATTAAGAAGAACAAGAAATCATTGGACACATAATTTTAAAAGAAAGGACAGGTTTGGGACTGTGCTTACTGATAAATGTAGTGCAAAGACCATTTAATGTAATTGCATTTTAGAGAGTTTAATGCTTTTTATCTGGATGTTTTCACTGAAAAAATCAAGTTCATCAAGGTGGCTAACATAAGAGCAGCAAAAAGAGGTAAAGAACATTTGGAGGTATATGTGAATAAGTCAAATGTCTTCCTACTATTCTGGCCCAATGGTCTTGGCCCTAAAGTGCCTTGAACATCTGTCTAAGTCAATTAGAGAGGTTAATGGTTATATTTGCAAACATGCAAGTGCATGAATGCTTGACTGACTTTCCTGATGGCTTGTATAAATTAAAATTTGTGGAAGAGGGAGTTAAAACCCAGGAAAATATGCTGAGAACATACTTAAAAACAATATAAGAGCTTTAGTGAGTCATTCTCTGTAGTTTATCTAAATAGACATCAAAAGGTAACTTGATTAGGCATATAAAGACTTGCCTGCATATTTAGTCTTGCTGGGCACTAATGGGCTATTTGATATACTAGAAGAAGATGTAATATGACTTTTGAAGTCCTTTTCAGCAAAAGTCCAACCCAGCCCTGTCTGGATGCATTCCTGCGTGATCTGCTCTAGTTTGGTCCTGCTCTGATAGGGAAGTTGGACTCAATGATCTTTGGAGGTCCCTTCCAACCCCTAACATTCTGTGATTCTGTGTATGAAACTGTAAGTTTCATAATACAACAAGCTAAAGTTTAGTACAGTCCACATAACAGCTTAGTGGGTACTGTTACTCAATAGTTCAAAAGAGTTGTCAAATAGAAGTGTGAACAAGAGATGAAGAAAAGATAGGGGCATCTTCAGGTGTGAATGTGTTATTTATTTGAAGCCAGCAGGCAGGGCTGGTGTAAAAAATAGAACAAACAACTTAAATCAATAGTGCTATTGAAAGCTTACTTTGAATTTCCAAGGGTAAGAGCTCTGACAATCCCTATTAACCAGACCCTTGAGGCAGCAATAAGTCTCTTTACCCTTGTACATACCTCAAAGACTTAAATATAAAAGTTGTGCTATGACACCATAATGAAGGTGTTACTGAGCATTGGTAGAAGCAGAGCTTGTGACTTCAAGGGAGTGGTTATTTCCCTTGGAAACAGTCAAAAGACCCTGGGGTTGGTTTTTTTTTAACAATGCTCTTGAGTTCTGCAGCTTTTCCAAAGATGACTTAGTGGCAATGTTCAGACCAGTTAGATTTTGTCTTTCCTCTTCAGCAGAGGTTCTTGAGAATGAGACCAAAGGAAGTCCAAACAGTCAAGTGATACTTATTTCTTTGCATTTATATTTGTTTTTTTCCTCTCTCCCCACTTTGGCAGGTGCTATTTGCAGAATATTTAATTGCTTAAGTTGGCGAGTCAATTTTTACTTGAACACTGCACTAATAATGGCCAGAAGGTTTGAAAAACCTTTATGCAGATAGAGAAACTAATTTATTTGTCTTCAGTGTTGCACATAACCCCTTATAAATGCTTAATTGCATGTAAGGGATATTGCAGACTCCCATTCTCTCATTCTTTTTGTGCATTACTGTTATCTCTGTTCAAAATCATTAGTGTTTCCTTGGGAAACAGGAAGATCAAGCACTACATAAAGATGAAACAAGTTTTGCTTTTCAGTCAGACTCCACAGTTTCACTTTTTTTCAGGTTCCACTTCTGTGTATAGTTTAAAGAAACCAGCAAATTTCAGAGGTTATAAATGGACTTTTTGTACATCCATATATTGAGAACAGGAAAAGATGAATAGAATTCTGTGTCAGTGGTAACCTCTCTTTCCATTAGAAAGCTACAGTTTTGTCAAAACACTGTATTAAACTAATAAGCAGTTTCAAACAATCAATGAAAGCCAATTAAATGTGACTCTATGTTTCTAGACTAACAAGCAGAGGGTTACATTTAAATTGAAGTTTTACTCAGAAAAGACTTAAGTTCCTCTTCGACATAGTCTATAAAATTAACCAGGTACAGTATGTCCTATACAGACTAGCAGTTCACTCTCTGTAGGGGCATAAAATACACAATCACAGCAGGCACATTAACACTCTGAAGTCTATTAGTACAATGCACTTCACCAAAATAAAAATTGGCAAACTGGCACGTGACACAGTTCCTGATCGTTCAAAGTCTCCCCATGCGGCATGGACAATGATTGCATCCTGCATCTCTCATTTCCTTTGTCACCCTGAGATATTAACCCTGTTTTTACTATATTGGACATCAATTTTCTAGACTCATGATTAGAACATGGACACTGTGGAAGTCTCAGCATGCC
The DNA here is from genome assembly GCA_025331215.1 of Actenoides lindsayi. Taxonomy (NCBI): domain Eukaryota; kingdom Metazoa; phylum Chordata; class Aves; order Coraciiformes; family Alcedinidae; genus Actenoides; species Actenoides lindsayi. The sequence goes on from WTSP01020276.1 coordinate 67,605, forward strand.
ATGGGCATACAGAAAACATTCGCTGGTACTCATACGCTAGTTTTCCTCAGACTTCTACTGTTGTGTCCTGTTCAGTGGTTTTCATAAGAGTGCAGTGAACTTTCCATGGAACCTGCATGAAGCTCCTCTTACAGTCACAACATTTGTTGATCCCATTAGAGGGGGCATTTAGTCAGTTAATATAAACCATCTTAAACAGATCCAGGTCTTCTCCACTCACATTAAGAGTCTAAAAACAATTGCAGGCAGTGCAACAGGACTGGCCATAGTTCTGAGACTGCTAAACTTCATGCAGTTTCCTAATTGAGTATATGTTATGAGTCACATATAGTGAACCATTAGGCTTGTCCTGCTAAAGATATGCCAGTTTATACATGGACTTAAAGTAGAAATCACTACAGTCTGCATTTCTTCCTATGTTTCTTGTGAGCATTCTTGCTGTCTACCCTGTTGGTAAATCCTCCAAACAACAGTCCTAAAAAGCTGGACTGCTCTCACAAGCCACTTCTAAAGAGGTCTCAGTCTCTGACCCAGCACACCAGTAATGTGAAAAGCTCTTCACACACAATGCCTATGAAGCCAAATGTGGCTCTATCATAGTTTCTTTGATTAAGACCATCAGGGGAATCTCGGTTGCTCTGTAATGACTCAGAGATCAATACCTAGAAGGCCTCCTAACACTATTGCAGAGACTGGAGGTGAAATTGAGTCATATAATCCTAACCAGGCTCTAAATCTGGATTTTTCCAAAATAATGATAGAGAATTTGATTTGGCAACAGATACAGCTGAGCCAAAAAATGTATCAGACTTCCTATCTTCCCTGGTTACTCATGTAAAGAAACAAATAGAACACTATTTCTTCATGTCGACTTGCATCAATAGCTCCTTCTCTCAAAAAAATAAAGCAAATTAATGAAACTGGGAAAGGAAATTCACTCCAGCTTTTCGCATCCAATCTGGATGTCTGTAATAGGAACTCATGCTCCTGTGCATCCAGTGGAATATACACGTATTATTCACAGTTTCTTTTGGGAAGCTCAACTGACTCTAGGGATCTGTGATAGGGTACTTAGAATTATCTTCTATATATGCATTCCCAGAAGTGCTAGACAGCCATTGAAGACTGCTGAAGAGTGTAAAGTAAAATTTAACTAAGTTTACGTTTTTACTCATACTCATGAAATACTGTTGCTAACATCACACTTTAAGTCTGCCAAACTCCTTTCAATTTGTCTCAAGTTACTCTGTTTGACAAAAACAACCATCTCGGCATTCCTATAATGTTTCCTTTTTTTTTTCTCCCCCCTTCTCTCCACCTATGGCCTCCTTTCTTACACACCAGATATAGTTTCCTGAAGAAAAACAAATGACAGCACATTCATGGTTTAAGATTCTTGAAAATGTAGTGGTGTTGCTTTGAGAAAATGTTTGACAAAGTACAAGAAAACATGCTGCCCTCTTAATCCATAAAGGAATGGAAAGTTTTCAAGCCAGGACATTAAATGCCAGAATTCTGATGGGTTACTTTAGTTATTAAACCACCAACTACACAAAATTGATAACAGTAAATTGCTTGAACTTACTTCATTATTCCATTTGGCATACAGAGTGTGAAACTTAGAACCGAGTATCTTGAGAAAAAATTACTTTTTGATGAATGATAATTAGCAAACAACATGAATTAATAACTCTTACTTGTTAGTTCCACTTAGGGAGGAACATAATTTCCAGAAAGAGAGAAAGCTTATTAAACTTTCACTTAAAGAGGAAATGAAGGTGAAGTTTATAATGTGATTTTCTTCCATGAAATCTTCATTACTTAAAGTATCATATATCCTAATTCTTACTTCCCATTCCCCCCACCCCCAAACAAAACTCCCCAACAAAAAAACCCAGCTTATAAGACAAAGCTTGATTTAATACTGACACCAGTTCTCCCCCCACTATTCTTCTGGTTAATTGTTACCAGAATTTATTCCTATTTCTGTATCTTTTATGTCTTAATGAATTTCAGATCTCTTCCTTCCTGCCATGGAAGGGGTCCAAGTACAAAGATCCATCTCAAGTTCATCATGATCAATGCAACTCTATGCCAAGACTTTATAAGAATGTCATGGAGAATTGTAGAAATAGCTTCACAAAGTTACTGTATACATCCCACCCTACAGGAAAGCAAACACAATTTGTCCTTAGAGGTCCCATGGGAAGGAGAGTGGTTCGTACGTCTACCATTATTTAGTACTTGAGTAACGAAAGAGATGCACATTTAGAGAGCAAACAGGCAAAGAGTTTGGGTTTTGTAGTAGGTTTAAAGATGTTGATCAATATGGTGCTGATATCTCAGACAGATAGTGCAGAAATGAAAGGTGGGAGCTAACAAAGCCTAAGAACTGGGAGACAGGGAGGGAAAGCAGAATGAGGTTATCACAATTAAAGAGGAGGTGGTCAGTGACCTTCTACACCACTTGGATGCACACAAGTCTATGGGACCAGATGGGTTACACCCAAGGGTCCTGAAAATGCTGGTGGATGTGCTCGCCAAGCCATTTTCCGTTATTTATCTGAAGTCCTGGCTTACTGGGGAGGTCCCAATGGACTGGAGGTTAGCAAATGTGACGCCCATCTACAAGAAAGGCAGAAAGAAGGATTCAAGTAACTATAGACCTGTTAGTCTGACCTTGGTACCAGGGAAGGTCATGGAGTAGATCATCTTGAGTGCTCTTACAAGCCATATAGAGGGCAACCAGCAGATCAGGGCCAGTCAGCATGGGTTTAGGAAA
>WTSP01020278.1:7043-21902 GCA_025331215.1 Actenoides lindsayi
AATTGAATCAGTTTCTTTTTGCTCCTTCTTTTAGTGGGAACTCATGAAAAAAAAATATATATATATATATATAATCTTAGGAACTGAATTTGACTATGAGCAGCAACTTACGATCTGCTTTACCAGAACCTGATAGTATACAGTGCACAAAAGAACTCAACGAAGTGATAGCTGCAAAGCAGTGCTTATGTGGCAAGATGAAATTTCCAATAAGAACAAGAAAATTCTACATTTCACTAGGAATTGTGTTTTTACTGTTCACAGGACTACTTATTGAAATCTCCAGTAGCATCGCTAGTAAGAATAGCGTTATGAGCATCGGGATAAATTTCACTTATCTTAAGTATTAATCTGACAGTTATAAAAAAAGGTAGAAGTGAATGGATAAAAATATGTTCTACTTAGTACAGTCCAGCTGAATTATTCACCTATATCAAAATCAAAGGATAATCCCCTCTATTACAGGCATTCTAACAAAGGTGGCCATGCTACTGTATATACACATTTGCATATATTTATATTACCTTCATATAAAGGCTTCTGAATCTTCAGATCCATGATGAAAGTGACAGGGATTCTTACTTTTCTTTTTTCAAGCTTGCACTCATTTAGAAACCTCACTAGTAATGTGATAGAGGCAACTACTTTTGTCATTAACAGTCACTGTTACCATTTAACTTCTGCAACAAGTCTTAAATACCAGTACAAAATAAGTACTGCTGCTCCAGAATTTGGTACTTAAGGCTTTTCACTACAATTATTAGTAATATGTGATGCTTGATCACTCATACATTGAAAATTCAAATAAACCTTTGTTTTTATAAAAGGCTGTTTCCATGGAACTTAAGAAAACACTCATATTATGTCTTCTCACAAAAGCAGCAATGATTAAATGTCTTCAAGTTTACTTTATACATTATTAATTTATCCGATACAAATCATGCTTTTTAAAGGATTTTAGTTAAAGAGTAAGACTAACATTCATACTATATGAGTGTAGAAACTGCAAACGCATGCATATCATTCAGGGAAAACAATCTGATTTCAGCACTTGAAGTTTAAATGATTTGTTATTTTTAAAATCAAACTGTAGTGAAAATCCTTAACTGGTTCAGATAGGATACATGTACGTAAATGTAATGAAATTGAAGAGACTGCTAATAAAATGACTTAACAACTATAGCAATATTAAAATAACTTAAAGGAAACCTCAGATTCACAGAGGCTTTTTTTTCTGTCTGAAGTTACAAACCCCCAAGTAGTGTTATAAACAGTACAAAAAACAACAGAGAAGGGCTAACAGTAATCCCCTGGTGTCCACGATTAACATCGTGGCTCCCCATTGCTGGCAATGGAATGAACCCTCATCTCTCTGATTCCTGGTATCCAGCGTTTAAAAAGCAAGGCATTGTTCTGCTTCTCTGGAACAGAATCAGAAGTCAATGAAAAAAAAGGTCTCTGCATGCTGTCCTGTTCCTTTTAACTTATGGTAGAAAATGAAATGAAAACTTGTGGAGGTGTTCAGTGCTTGGCTCTTGCATATACTGGTAAGTACTATTATTAAAACTATGGTAATGTTTAATAAATCCCCATAGGGCTCAAAGGACTGGGACAGTAATTGGTTGAGGAAGAAGTTTTCAGTTCAGTCTTCAGGTACCAGTAGCTTCCGGAACGGTCTAGAACATAATGCTCCAAGCTTTTTATCCAGTCAGTAGGAGGTTGTCCGAGGATTTCAGGAAGCCTGTATGTAATGTACTGCACGAGACAGAGGTCAGGATTCAGCTGATGTATCGATTAGTGGTTGTTTTGTTGGTGTGGCTAAAATAGCCTCGGCTTCTTCATGCATCTAAAAGAAAACGACAGCTGATGTTAGAGATTTCATGAAAGAGATACCATAAAATGGTTTCCTTTAAGACATACTTGAAAGCATCTTTTATTCAGAACATGAACACTGCAACCAGTTGGCACATTTTGGTGCGTTAAATATGTTTGAACACTTACTTGTAAGAATTGTACATCTTGAAATAGCTCCTGAATGAACCTTCGAGATGGAAGTCGAAAGGTACAATGTGCTAACAAGTAGGACACCTCAGAGTAAAGGCATATGTCATCAAATGCTTGGGGATACTTCTCCTTAATTCTGAACAAGAGAAAACAGAATTTTGTAAGACTTGAACAGATTTCCATCCTATTTTAAAAACCCGTTGAATTAGATTTTGATCGTCAGTGTTAACAAAGTAGAACTCCTCAGTAATAGCCATTACAAATTCCGGATCTGACCATGCAAGAAAATCAGGACAGTATTATTTTGTACTAACGTGGAAGAATTCTGTATTAATGAGACAAAACAATATATAACTTGAAAGTTTTACACAACTGCTGACATAACTATTCTTATAATAACAGATGTAGAAGGAAGAGTATATCAAAGAATTGGCATTTGCACATACAAGCAGGAATAAAAAAATACAGAAAAGCTAACTTAATTACCTGTAAACATTTCTGAAACTAAAATGAGCATTTCTGCATTTTCTTTTATCAGTTGTATGGCAGTTTCCAATGTCACCACTCCAGAAACTGACAGGTTTTATTATAACATTTTGTTCCTGGATTTATAATCCTATATTTTAACATGATTTTTTTCCTATAAATTAATCTCAGTAGTTGTACTCTTGCTCAAAGCAAATCCGTGTTTCTCAAGAAGTTACTTTCAGTCTCTTTAAGCCTGTTTATCTGAGATACATTATTTGGCACAAATAACAAAATTAAGAATTGTCATTTCTTTTTTAAAGATGTATGATATACTGCAAGCGTAGTAAAATATCAGTACAGTTGCATTACTGATTTTAAAAATGCTGGAGAAGAGTCAGAAACTGAAGACAGCAAAAGCATTAAAAGCAAAATTTTGTTTAGCGTTAGTCAGTCAGTCATATCTGTTTGACAATTTTTTGAGAAGTCAGAAATACGGTTAATCACTGTCCCAGAGGTCTTAAGAGAATACATACAACTAAATGTTTCTAAAACATCTGAAATGTATGGAACTTACGTCAGGAGTCCAGTTTCATGGCCCTTAGTTCCTACTGAACTGCTCAAATTGATTACCAAACGTAAGACTTCTTTCCGCAGAAGTATTCTGCACACAGGTGTATCATCTGGGATTGATTTTACTCCTGGAAAAACATATTAAACAGTATGAAATTTAAATGGAAGAGTCTTTGATTGTGCTAATCTTACAAGATATAAGTCTGTTTTAGCATACCATTAGCACACACACATATTTATGTATGTCTTCTGAACTATCAACAAATATTTTCATTGAAATTTAAACTTCAAAAAAATACTACATTCTGGAATTTTAACTTGGAAATATTTTTAAAAGGTAAACTGTCATTTCATAAACAGAAAAACCTTTAAGATTCCATTACAGTGGTCACTCTACCACTAAATCATGTTGTAAACTATGCAACTGATTACCTGCTCTGTTTCTGTCAGATGCTGGAGAAGTTAGCAACCAATCTGCTTGTAACTTTAGATACAGAGCTATTTCATAACCTGCAAAAATGCTGTATAGCAAAAAGAGACGATTTTAAAAGCATGTTTTCCCATCTGGAGATGGTGGTTTGTTTTGTTCTTGTTTCTTTCTTTTTGCTGTGTTTTGTTGTTGTTTTGCTTGTTTGTTTTGGTTTTTTTTGTTGTTGTTGTGGTTTTTTTTCCCAGTTGGCTGGGATTTTTTGGTTTTTATTATTATTTATGTAAATAATGAACATTACTATGTTGCACTATATACAAATAAAATACTGTTTCTCCACAAGATCTAAAAAATGCTTTAAGAGATATAGTCTCTAATAATCATGAAGCTTTCAAACTTACCTAGTACAAGCTCTGTACTCTTGGTGCTGCTAGCTGAACCATGGGATACTGCATCACTACAGCCCGAAATTCCAGAAAATTTGGAGGAATGCACATCCAAGTGATTGTGTATGGTCTGCCCACACCAGTCAGTATATGGAATGTCTGAGAAATCTGACATAAACAATATGTTGCCTCTTTGTTATTCACACATTTCCTCGCTTCAAATGTTTTTCTTATTTTTTCAACAATGGTAAGTACGCAAGACACTGATGGACTAACTACTGTGCATATAAATCAACTGGAAACTACATGTTGGATTTTGGACAAATCATACTCAAAATGTCTAAAAATCACTTCTTTTGAGTTTTAAAATACTTGAGTGAAAATAATCAACTATTCTAGACAATGACAGAAGCCTAAAAACTGTCATCACAAACAAGCTCTTTATTGATATATCTGTGTTTTATTTTAGGTAACATATTAATGATGCTCTTGCATACCCATAATTTTTTTTGTTCACACAATTATCACAGGTGTTATAGAAAGGCCTCTGACTTCAACAGAAAGATGTGACAAGTAAGATTCTTTTGGCAGTTTTTGGCCTTTTGGACTTAAAGAAATGAATATAAAATCCAAGCTTTTAATGCTGTCCAGTTAACAGAAAAACACAGGGCTGAAAGGATTCCTGCAGATCATCTAGTTCAACCCCTTGCTCAAAGGGTTCACCTTAAAATGAGATTAGGTTACACTGCAAAGAGTTTCCCCTTATGTTCAACCGGAATTTCTGTTCTTATAGCAAGTGTTTGTGAGCTCTCATCCTGTGGCTGTGTGCCTCTGACAAGAGCCTGACACAGCTGCACCTGTAATCCCCTTATGCTGTTTGAAGATTACAGTTGGGATTTTATTTGCCATCCCTTCTCAATACTGAATTCAAGCTCAAGCAGAGCTCTCTGGACCATTCCTCACATTTCGTACATCATCCCCCTTGCCAACAGTACTCTTTATGTGTTACTAGCTGAATGTGTAACAAGACTGGAAAATGGTGGGGATTCTTACTAAGCATCCATTAATGGATTATATCTTTATTACAGACATCGCTAAAAGGCATATAATTGCAAGTTCCACAGAGGAGGTTAGGAAAAAATAATTCTGAATCTCAAAAAATGAAGGAAGATGACTAAACCCCAGAAATTACAGATAAACTTCAGATGTTACTCATTACATTTTATGGTACATACTTGCTTTAAAGGCAGACTTTTCATTAGTTTGACAGCAAGCGTCACCTTTTAGTACATGGATTTTAACTACTACATTAGGTTTCAAATTTTTTATTTTGAAAAGCTCTCAAATATTTAAAAAAAACCCATGAAGACACCTAGTCATACTAACATCATTATAAATCAAAACACTGGAAATGACCATAGAAATACCACTGGTTGCACAGTGAGCTTAAGGAGAATTAATTTTAAGGTCAATAGTCAGTAATAAAAATTACCTTACAGAAAAATCTATTTTAAAGATTAACAAAATTCAGTATTTTCATTCAGTTTTATCACACTTCTCTGCAAGGAATACTAACCTGTACGACTGTATGAAGAGTTCACTTTGTTGTTAGGTTGATATCCCAGTATTTGAATGCAGACACAGTAAAGGCAGTTCTCATCTGTGTGCTCCTGTAGCCCAGTATCCTCTGTATTTTCTAAAAACTGAGAGGCGTCTGAACGGCTGGTGTTCATTATTTCTGTAAGACTGATTTGCTGTCGGAGCATCTGAAAAGGGCTTTTAACGACATCACTTGTACCTGATGGAAGACCTGTGGGTAAACAATGAGGTATCAGAAAAAAACCCGCAAAAAATACAAAAACCTAGCAACCAACATTATTTCAATTAATTTTTCCCTTTCTATCCTTTTAAGGTTGGGGAGTGGGTATGTGTGTGAAGATTTAAAAAGTTTTTCTCAGTGGTTAAGCTCCCAAGTCTTTTAGCATTTGAGAAACAGACATCACATCTTAGTCCCAGCTTATTATATATAATGAAACACAGCAAAGAACAGAGTTTAACCTTTAAACACACATACTCTATGCACATACTGTAGGAAGGAAGACATGGTAAATCCTGACATTTTATTAAGATTAATCATGTAATGCTAATGTGTTACCCATTTTCATAATGTAAGACAAGATTAGTAGTACAATATGCCAGAGCTTTAAATAACACATGCACCAGTCAACACAGAAACCCAAGTGTAACCTAGTGCCTGTAATAGGAAGAAACTAGAGTAAACAATGCAGAAAAAAGCCAAATACACTTTAGTGACATGCTCTTCCCTGGGTGGAAAATACTAACAAATACAATTTTGAAATAAGAGTTCCTTTACACTGAAACAGAGCAAATTACAGAAACACACTTGGAGGAAAATCAGCTTTATATATTACATTAAGAACACAAAATTAAAAAAAAAAAGTCAAGTGTGGGATGTTCAAAGTGCTTGTAATAAAGTTCCAGTCAACTAGGACGCAAGACAACAGCTATCCTATACTATTTTTAGAACTAATTGCAATGCTTTTTTTGTCTTTTTCTTCAGTTATTCTACTGAAAAGACACATGCTGATACCCTACAGATTTCTGACTACTTTGGAGTAAAAGGAAGTGCATTCCAAAATGAGCCAAGAATTACAGAGCACTTGCAATTCTCTTGTAACATGTCCCAACACCTCTGATGATCAACTGTCATTGAAACATCACAGGAAGTAAAAATTTACTTTACGAAATACACACCTAACACTGGTATTGGTACTTGCAAATTCACATGCAATCAAAGGGAAGTTAAAATGTAACAGTTCAATATGTGGCATATGTACTTTTTTCACTTAAATTTTGTTGCTTTTTTTAATGCAGTATCACTACCAGTTTTTTATTATCCTCAGCTCATATTATAATTAACGATCTAGACTTTCCTCCTTTGTTTATTAGAACAGGATGAAGTTTATGCTGCTTTGAAGCAAATCCACATTAAGCCAAACTAAATAAAACAGGGCATTAACAGCCTGCTATCCTGAATCCAGACACAGCTCTCAAAACTTTACATAAAAGATTATTTTTAGATGTTAAGAAAAAACAACAAATAAACTAACACCCCACCCAGCGTAAAAATAAACAACAGAAAGGTACAGGAGATGAACAAAACCAGTACCTCCTGCATCAGGTGCAAAGACCCTAGCTCCACAGTCATCAAATGGAGGTGTGGTTTTCTTCTGGAAATACGGAGTTTCCTTTACCTGGAATATTAAAGCGAAAAATTAGAATTAGCACAGGTGATAATCACATATAAAGGAAAAAGATTTTATGAGGAAATAGCATGTTGTCCATTTTTTACTTTCAGGTAAAAGATCTAATTAGAGGAGGAAACTAAGAACAGTTTCCTAAGTACTAAAGAAAAGTCAATTAGAAAAACATCCATTTGTGAATGAACATTTTAATAAATAAGCAAGGCTTATGAACCACCAGTAAATGTTAAAACAGTGGTGACAGGCTGGTGACAGGACAGATCTTGGGAGAGCAGTGTAAAAAAACCCAGGACATCTAAAATGTTTCCTGTAAGATGTTGTCAAGTTGACACGTGTCTCAACTTTAGAAGAGAGAAGAAATGATGTAACATAAATGTACCACAAAGACCATGAAGGAGAAAGAAAAAGTAGTCATTGAATAAAGGGGGAATAGAAGCAGGCCTGATGGCAAATCTTGCCTTTGCTCTATCTTTAGTAATTTTTGGAGATTAGTAAGGAAGTAATTTAGGTTGGAAAGGCAAAGATTAAGTAAACTAAAGATAAGGAAGCCCACCAATTTACCTTTTATATAGACCATGTTCTGTTTTTGATAATTAAGTAACAGTGTTAAACCCTGTGATGCAAGGCAATTGTTAAGGCTCCCAAAATAATCTTTTTTTAACTTAAATACATATATGAGGCTAAGTAAAGACAATGTAATTTAATGTTATTATGATATATATACACAGAAATAAACTAATACTTAGGAACATTGTAGTAGGAAGTTAACTGCAATTGTGCACATCTTTTATGGCTGACCCATGAACATATCAATCAGTTGTCTAAAGAGGCATTAGCAGATGTCCACAGACTATGCTGATTTTAGTATAAAAGCTAGCTATGAGCTAAAAAGCTTATGACAGCATATTTATGCTACCATTGTTTAACACTCTAACCTAGTCCATGTCATTATTTGCCTCATAACACAAAACAGACCGACTAATTTTCTGTAAACAGGGTTAAAAAAGAAACTCTTGTTCTCCAAAAACACATTCCTTGCAAGTACATCCATTTTTCCTCATTTCTCTAGATCTAATCTATTCTGATGAAAACGCAACAGTTGACTACCTTTCCACATGAAAAAGGAAATTAAACCAGTAAGTTACCACATACGTACCTGAAATATTTCATTGATATCCACCGGGAGAGCAAGGCCAATGTAATCATCAGAGCTACCATATGTAGCATTAGAAACCATGGAGCGAACAGAAGAGGAACGCTGAAGTGTGTTTTGGTTAATAGGACTTAATAAATCTTCTTTATCTAATGAAGCGTAACTTAAAGCTTTCATGAACCTGTAACATTGAAATAGTAAGTCACAATCTTGGTAATCACTCATTCTGGCACATGGAAAGTAAGAGGACTGCTAACACAAAGAACTATCCTCATCTTCCCACTGTACAACCAGAGCTTGCTACTTTGTCAAATACAGGTATAGGCTCATTGCTTTTTTTTTTTTTTTCTGTCTCATATTGCATGGTTTGGCAGTTCCTTGGGTAAAACTTTCATTTCAGGGACTTGAAAGACAGCAGGACAGAACTTCTGCTTGAGGTACTGTCAACCCTGCAAAACCACAAATTTTCTCCAACTTACATGGCTTTGAAGATTTACAAGCCACATATGGTCAGTAAAGATTTAGGCTTTTAAACAGCTAACTGCCTCATTTTAAAATGTACCTGTACACTTGAACACACCTTCCCCGGATATTAATAAAATCTGAGCTAAGCAGGCACATCCCTGCAAACATAAAGTTGGAGCCTGCTAAGGTACCAGTGATGCAAGCAAAGAACACTTTTTTCCTGTACTCCAAAGGAGCCACCTATTAAGTCATCCAGACATGGAGGAAGAATTTGCACAACATGAATGCACAAAGAACAAACTTGAACATGCACAGTGAGCAGACCTGATTGTGACATGCAGCCTGAGGAATAAAGAAAGAAAGACACTGGGAAAATGAGACAGGAGCAAAGAGGCTGGAGAACAAGCCCTCAGTGCTGCTTAGAGTCCTGATAATGAAAACTTCACATTTGGCTACCTGTCATTTTTACTTCTCACTGAAAATAAAAACCTGTAGGTGCTTTAGTGCCAGTCAATCTATGTAGATGGCCTATATGAAGTGAATTAAAGCTTCCAAGTAAATAGACACACCTCAGGAACAGGAAATTTTTATTGTGCTATTGCAAATTGTTGTTAAATGTTGGGAGTGCACCCTCAGTAAGTTCGCAGACGACACAAAATGAAGCAGCAGCGTTGATCTGCTTCAAGGTAGGAAGGTTCTACAGAGACATCTGGACAGGTTGGATCAATGGGCTAAGGCCAACTGTATGAGGTTTAACAAGGCCAAGTGCACTTCAGTCACAACAGCCCCAGGCAACACTACAGACCTGGGGAAGAGTGGCTGGAAAACTGCATGGCAGAACCAGATCTGGGGGTGCTGGTTGACAGCCGGCTGAACATGAGCCAGCAGTGTGCCCAGTCGGCAGGAAGATAAACACCATCCTGGCTTGTATCAGAAACAGTGTGGCCAGCAGGAGGAAGGAAGTGATTGTGCTCCTGTACTTGGCACTGGGAGACTGCACCTTGAAGTACTGTGTCCAGTTTCGGGCACCACAGTGTAAGACAGACATTTCTGTTCTGCAGCAGGTACAGAGAAGGGCGACGAAGCTGGTGAGAGGCCTGAAGAACACGTCTTATGAGAAAAGGCTGAGGGAGCTGGGATTGTTCAGCCTGAAGAAGACAAGGTTGAGAGGAGACCTTATAGCTCTCTACAGCTACTTGAAAGGAGGCTGTAGTGAGGCTGGTGTTGGCCTCTTCTCCCTAGTAACTAACAACAGTATGACTGGAAGGGGCCACAAGTTGTGCCAGAAGCAGTTCAGATTAGATACTAGGAAGAATTTCTTTACTGAAAGAGTAGTTAAGCACTGGAAGAGCCTGCCCAGGGAGGTGGTGGAGTCACCATCCCTGGAAGTGTTCAAAAAATGGGCAGATGTGGCACTTTGGGACATGGTCTAGTGGTCATGGAGGTGTTGAGTAGAAGGCTAGACTTGATGAACCTGGAGGTCTTTTCTAACCTGAATGACTCTATGAGGTGGAGAACAGAAAAGATTTAATTTATTTTTTTTTTACTTTCTGCCTTAGAAATAATTTTCTGTATTTTTTGTTGTTGTTTTAGATGGGCAATTAAAATGTCCTCTTTATCCCTCACAGGTTAACAAATTCATATTGAGATAAAATTATCAGGGTTTGACCACGTAAGATTCAAGACATTATTATGTGATGAAAATGCACATAACAAATTACAGGATATCAATAGTTTTCTTGGTACTAATTCTGACCAATGCTAAGGACACTAGCAGTGTAATTCCAATAAAATTCAAGCCATACTTCAAAAACGACAAGAGGAAATGGTGTCAAGCTACGCCAGGGGAGGTTTAGGTTGGGTATTAGGAAAAAAATTCTTCACTGACAGTTGTAAACCACCGGAATAGGCTGCCCAGGGAAGTGATGGCATCACCATTCATGGGGGTACTTAAAAGATGTCTACATGTGGCACTTGGGGTATATGGCTTAGTGGAGGACTTGGAAGTACTGGTTTAACAATTAGATTTGATCTTAAAGGTCTTTCAACCTAAGTGATTTTATGATTCTGAAACCCAAAAAGTTTCTGATTTCATAATAAAGCATTCTACAATTACTCTCAACATAAAACAGAAGTATTAATACTAAATATTTGTTCCTGCTTTTCCTGGTAAAATTAACAGGTATATCATTAGTAGTGATAAACACCAGTAAATTTCCATGGAAGCACTTCTGCAAGTGATAGAGTGAGAGCCACGCTCAGGATTTGTGACATACATATAAACAGGTTTTTTTGCTGTTTTTTAAAGACAAAGGTGGAAATATAACTTAAAGAAATAGATAAGGTTTTCAACATTTTGAACAAAAAGAACTAGGAACATCACAAAAATACATTTATAGCTGCTAGTTGCTATGAACACGTAAATTTGTCAGTGAAGTATGAATCAAAGAAATTTTTCTTAAGACTGACAGAAAAATAGTCTTGCCAGAGAGAAAGGACAGAGTATTTCTTTCCAATTTATTACTTAAACAGCAGTTAAGGACAATATTTAGCTGGAAGCAGCAACATGTTCTGAAATCAAAAGGACCACAACTATTTAGTGTGCACACTCAGCTGTAACCAGTACGAAAGACACATGTACTAGCTACACCATACTGTTTCCAATCAATTATATTATAACCAACACAATCTGACAATGTCCTGTAATACATATGTCCGTGATTTTTTAACCTTCTCACAGATACAAGCACTCCAGCCATCTCAGTTCAATGTTAAAAAGGTCAGCTCGAATCCTTGAGCCTAGCCACTGATACAGGAGATCATGAACAGCTAAGCACCAGGAATACTGTTAGTATTATATTGCATGCAGTGTCTCAGGATGCAAGTCCACTGCAGCAAGACTGCTTTGCAGATCAAAGGCATGATTCCCAGGAATGGTACAACATTACTACAGCCACAACAGAACCTGTACCTGTCACTGAAATAACACCCATTTTTTCCTGCTTTATTAGAGAAAGCCAGTGACAGAGCAAGAAACAGTGCTTCTGATTTCCAGGATAGTGCGGCTTAACTACTGAATCATCCTAAATTTAATCAGCATACTCAGTCTAGTCCTAACTTAATTGAGCAAAAGGAATAAGACTTATCTTCTATGGCATCTTTTCAGAATCATGTGAAAATATCAACAAATGAATGCTGGACAAAAATGCATGATAATAAACAGGCACTATATACAATCAACCAGGTATGCAGAGTGCAGTTCAGGGACTGGACATTTGCTGTTCTGTGCAGTAAGCGGATGACTCATTTACTGGTAGCTTCTCCCCTTTCATTTGAGAGGGGATGTTTAAGTAAGAACAGAGATAGTGTGTTTTTCCTTTCAATAGGAAGGTGAAAATCCACGGCACTAGGTGATTTGAAAGGAAAAAATTGGTAAAAAGAGCTTTTAGGCAAAAGTTGTTAAACATTGACTGCTGCTGCTGGGAACAGTGTCAACGTCATGAGCTAGATCTTATATAACTATCCAATTAGCCTTCAGATCATCTAATATTACTCAAAAATAAAGAGGTGACACTGCCATCTAAAAATAAATGCTACGAGTAAAATGTTTGCTCTGTTGTAGCTGAGAAGTCAAACTCACATTCCTATTAGTGGTACCAGTATCTCATCACTGGCCTCATTGCCACGGTGAACACGAATACAGAATGTTGGCAGGAGTCCCTGTACTAAAAACTGATCAAGTGACAGATCTGACTACATGGGCAATTTTGTGTGATTGCCACTTCAGTAATGATAGAAGGGTAATTTTATTTAAATATTAAAAGAGTTAAATACAATAAAAGGAAACACTTTCCTTTGTCACAAACAGCATTAAAAAGGCTGAGCACAGCTGTGAAAGCAGAGCTTCTCTGACAAGTACTTAAAGAGTTGAGAATTCTCACTCTAATATTCTCCTAATATCGATGCTAATTTCAGAGAAGTTATGAATCATCCTGCAACAACTGTCACTTCTAGGTGAAGCTGGAAAAAAAAATATAAAAATCAGAAAGACACTTTCCTTATTTGATTGCCGTTACAGCTTTGGAGTAAGAAATGAGCACATAACAATCTCTTACCGGCTTGGGGTTAGCCGAGAATCCAGGCTGCCCGACTTCATGGTAATAGTGTCAGTAAACAGCACGTCCTTCGCCGGAGACGCTAGAGCTTCCGAGTGAGACAGTGAAGGATGCATCCTCTGCTGTTGTAAGCGCTTCAGTGTAGCATAGCCAAAGGCATCTCGAGAACTTGTGTAACTAAAGTTATAGTCAGCAAGACTTTTTATCGTAGCAAGAGAGGGAGCTTTAAGAGATTGGGCTCTTCGGGGAAGCGTATGAGAAGATCCTGGTGGTACCAGGGATACAGAGTTGGATTTCGAGAGAGGCAAGTGGTTAGACTGTGGTGTTGAACAGTGACTTGGTTTAACTGTCTTTGTGCTTACCACCGTACTCAAACTTCCACAGTCAGTATCTACATTTGTAGTGTCCACACCTACCGTCTCCCGTGAAGGGCTAGAGCTCATTGAGCTTATGCCACTTGTTGTCGTATCTGTATTAAAACTTAAGCTACGACTCTTGAAATGTGTTTGTGTAGTACCATCTCCTATTAGTCTTTCTCTGCTTGTGTTTTCCCGGTGAATTTCATTTCCAAGAACTTTTGGCAGCTTCAGATCATTTTCTCCAATACTTGGGGTACTATCAGCATCTTCCATGTGCTTACTTCCAACAAAAGAAGTTTCTAATCGTAAAGTCTGGATTTTAGGAACTCTGAAAAGAGGATTGAATTCTTCCCCAGCAGGAAAATCTATGCTACCAGAGGGTTCTGTTACTGTACGATTACGCCTCAGGCCTGATTTACTGTCAGATGATGTCAGCTTCCCTCCTTTAGGATCATTGTTACTTCTGTGTTTTTTATTAGGTAGAGTGAGAGAGTTTAGAATGCGATTTTTCACAAGTCTGCTAGAAGAAAAGAAAGGAAAGGGACTACGGTCTTTGTCCTTTGAAGGTCCAGGTCTGTCATAAAATATTTGTTCTGCATCTTCAGTAATATCTAGGAAGAATGTACTAGTGGAAGTACTACCAAAACGGTCATCCTCCATGATGAACATACCTGAAATTATATGAGACTTTGTTACTTAAAATGGACATTTCTTCAAAGAGTATAAACTATGTTGAGGCAAAGTAGGCAATTGTATAGAAGACAAAGAGGGACACTATGTGATTTACTGCAATTTAGATTCAACAGTTTTTCTGCAGAACTTAGTAGTGTAAACCAACTTCTGGAGGAGTACCTGAGATGAAGGTCTCATTGCTCTGAAAGAAAACCCACGCTACCTTATTTTGGTGCAACTATCCAGCTACTAGGATTACAACTGATGCACTCCTTTAATGTTATCTGAAAATTATATATTTTTTGATTTAAATTCCAAATATCTGTAGCAAAATGAGCATGTATTAGATACTCAAATTATACAAGCATTTAAATACAGCAATACTCTGTATGTACACACAGAATATATGCATTTATATACCTAAGTATGGAGATTTCTGTGTATTACAGCAAGCTGCCATGACTTGACAAAAACTAGTAACTTACCCTTTTGTTAAAATTTCTTACTTCTAATGAAATGTAAACCTAAGACACTGTTCTTTTCCCTCTCTCTTGTCTACATCTCTCTGAATGCATAAAACTGTCCCCTTGCTTGCACTCTTCTTTCTTGCAGTAACACATTTACATCAGTTGCCTGAACCTCATCCTACCAAAAGGTTAGTAAGAACACAAAAATGCTGTTTTGTGGTGGGTTTATTTTGGCTTTTTCTTTATCATTTGTTTTGTTGTTGTTGTTACTTACTTGAAGGAGCAGATTCACTTTCACTGTTATGTCTAGAACTGGTGGACTCAGAGTTCAAGCTCAGAGTGCTAGGTATAGAAGAAAGTTCATTGCAGAGCTGCTCCATGTCATCAGGAACCACCGGCCAAGGCTGTCTACGACTGTGTCTCACTGCATCCCAGTTGTGATGCTTTAAAATGTCACATCCTTGTTTAGTTTTGGCTATTAGACCAAGC
>WTSP01020278.1:47327-81468 GCA_025331215.1 Actenoides lindsayi
TCTTTTTCAGTATAGTATCATTCTTCCTGATAATGATTTCAGTCAGATAGGTGTGGACAGCAGGAAGTAAGCTATTTTGTGACACAATCACCCATATCTGTTCAGTAATGACAGACAGAATAAAAGAGCCCTTCTTAAAAAAATCCAGCAAAACCCCTCACAACTGGGGATCTTTACTCATGAGCAGCGAGAAAGAAATTTAAAGTTTTCAGCTTTACAGATGGTGGTCTTCATGCACAGTTTACAATTTTCATAACAATTATAACCATAAGCAAAATTCAAATGGAATAAAAACACTCACCACTGAAACACGTTACATTTTTCAAGCATTTTCACTCCATGAGGGTGGCAAGAGAGAGTACCAAAAAACAGAAAGTAGTGCTGGCTAAGGGTATTTAGTAACCCATTATTTTGAAGACTACGTTCAGGTTTCATTCCAGATGAAGAGTTGAGCCAATGTACAATATCTTTAACTAGTTCCTCCAGGTAACCTTGTCCATCCTAACAAAACAAAGAGTAAGAGCATTTATTAATAACAGAACTGGATGTCTCTTCTGAAATACGTGGTTTAAACTTTCTTTAAAAATGTACAAACACAATACAGATACAAAATTGAATTGTATTTGCTAGACAACACTTCTGACTAATAAACAACAGAAAGTTCAAAGCAAATAAAAGGGAGTTTAGCCTGGAGACATCTTAGGACCAGTTCTCTTCTTTCCAGGAAAAATTGTTCAATGATATTTTCCTATGGCCTGAGGCTTAAAATTCTTTAGCACACACGAAGGAAGGAGGTACAGAAAGCAAGGATACACATAGCAAAAATTAAAAAAAGCTCTAAACTCTAAGTTGCATTTAATAAAACTTCTTTTTATACACAGTTTCCTTCTCAGTGGATAATTCAAGATTTTGTCGTATTTCTTAACTAGACTAATCATTTTAGATTTAACACCCAAAGTCCACAAAAGGTTTTACTAAAAATAAGGTTCTTCTTCAAGTGGCATACAGCACTATTCATTCTACCTTCAACCTTTTAGCTGGAAATTTCTTACCTCTTCTGATTCAAGAAGAAATTCAGTAAATTGACAACCCACCACAGTGAGCTGCTTAGCCTTGGCATAGTCCAGATCCAGGTTGGCATACAGCTTACTGCTAGGCTTGTAAAAATAGAGCAGCCTCCTTACAAACCTATGGAAAATAAAAAAC
Organism: Actenoides lindsayi; assembly: GCA_025331215.1. NCBI lineage: Eukaryota > Metazoa > Chordata > Aves > Coraciiformes > Alcedinidae > Actenoides > Actenoides lindsayi. The sequence continues at coordinate 48,534 of WTSP01020278.1, forward strand.
AATTTGCTGTTTTTCACTATGACGAGGACAGTCTCACTGTACAAAATGATGCTGATAGATTAGCTTATTAGCAACAGATTTTCAGAAGTTATTAAAAGAGTAGCAGGTAGCAGTAATGAGTCTAACCAGACACAGTTTCAGAGATGCAACTGTACTGTGTGTTACATAGGGTTTTCTATGCCATGACTTAAGCAAAGGAATTCAAAATTGCTATGCTCTTAGAAGTCATAGCTTCCCTCTCATTCTCATGCTTGCAATTTTTTTCTGCTGTAATTTATCCTTTGCTGAGTTTCAAAGATTATACTATCTAGATTTACACAGATCTAAAAAATAAGCTGTGAGTTTTCCTCAGTTACAGCAGTTAACCCTACTGTGAAAAAACATTTTTGCATTCTGCCAGGAAAAAGTTGTATTGATTCAGCAACAGTATTTTCATTCACCACACTTTGGGATTTCTGAAACATAACACAGTGGTTGCAAGCACAGGCTCTCACTCAGACTTTTTGAAATCATGGTGAGCAATATAGCTTGAGTTTTGTATTGCAGGAATAAGTCTTCAAAGCTCCTCCCCTCTCCAATTCTTTGTAAAAAAAAAACACATTTATGCTTTAAAATAACACAGAATGTTCTGTCTGAAGGTGCATATATCAAGTATTAAGAAAACTTAATAAAAAAAGTGAGAGTAAGCCACTATCCCCACTTCTAAACACAGGACCAATTATACAGGAAATCTTCAGACTTCTTTAATTTTTTTCAAATTAAATGTGTTTTATTCTGGGTTATTAGCAAAAAAGGTAGTAAATATATTAACACTAATATTTATATGTTTATATATGTGTATACTTAATTATGTACATATGTATGTATACACATGTGTATACACACATGTATTAATACACACAGTGCACTAACTGTATTGCTATAAAATGAAAGAATCTGTGTCAAAAAATATCTGGAATTCCACTAACAGTCAAAAGACCATCACGAGAACATTAACTTTAAAAAGAGATCAACTTATGGAAGGACAATAAAGGTAGCTTACAAAACCAAAGTAGCTGATTTTTTTTTTATCATCAGCAGTGAAAGTAGAGATTCAGGGCTTAGTTACAATTAAACAGCAACAGCATTTTAAAGCCATTAAAGCATCTAATTCACAATCATGTGGAAAGGACCAATGAACTTTAGAAATTTTGCACTAACTTGATCCTGTCTTTTCTTAAATTTATTTGGAATTAAATTATTTAAGCACCATACAATGCCAGAGAGCAGCGCAAAACAAGGAACCAGGAGCACTGTCCCAGATAGGTAGGTAGAGAGGTAGGGGTGGGTGGCACAGTTGGGACTGCAGACATTGCTTTAGAGAGGCAACATTACAAATCAACAGATTTGGATAATAAACTCATACCAGGAAGTACAGATTGGCGAGTATTCTTTAGGAAAAGAAAAAAAGAAAACAAAACCAACCAACCAAACAAAAAAGAACACCACCACCCCACAAACAAACGAACAAAAAAACCCACCAAACAAACAAAACCCAACAACAACAGAAAAAAAACCACACACAAATCCCACCAAACAAACAAAAAGAGAAAAAAAATACAAATGGAAAGTTAAATTATGGTTATGATTGCAACAGGACTACCACTTATGCCAAGAGCACTATGTAAAACTAGCCTGATTACTCTTTAGTAAGAATTTAAAATGCAGCAGCATGAATCTTTCAGCATATGTTTTAGCTTTAGCTTTAGGTTTATCCTCAAGTTCATGTAGCGGGAGCTTTCAACACCTACAAATACAGAACTACTCTTCAAAAGAATTTAATCAAATTTGTAAAATGCATGTTACAAGGGACATCCAAACTAATTAGTAACAATATTACCACACATGCACACAAGTAATAAAAGTGACTTAATGACAACAAACAGGAAAGGAACCAGCCCTGTACTGTTTCTGTTTTGGTTTGTTTCTTTTTTTGTTTTGTTTTGTGGGATTTCTAGTTTTGGCTTTTTTTTTAATCATTCATGACTCCCTGGCTATTAATAGCAACTAGAAATAACTTCCTCTACGTTTTTGATGGAAGCTGTAATTACATGACTGTACAATTGTAGACCTTTTCTGTCAAAATAGTGTAGCACTGACATCTAACACTAATGTATGAAATATCAAGGAGGAAAGTAATACTTTAAGGTTTAAAATATAACAGGGTGTTTGTGAAGCTAGTATGATTCTTGTTATGGGAACAAAGTATCTGGGCGTAGAAAAGAAAACAATAAACCTTAAAGACCAGTTTATTTAAAGCAAATATTGCAACCTAATTATTTAAATTTTCATTTCTGCTGCTTATCTACAGATTGAGTTTTAGAAATGCAACATATTCAAGAACAGTTTATTGCAATATTATATACCATTGTTTCCAAATATCTTTCTTCAGAGGAAGTCTATGTAATTTTTACATACCTGTGCAATTGTTCATCTTTATAGTTCCTTAGATTTACATTTGGCCACTAGAAAAACAGCAAATATAGCATTATATGAAACTTATACATCAGTCGTTGATTAGTCACTAAAATTTACTCATTTCTATTACAGTTATATTTACCTAATAATTAGCAGTGCATATTTTCCTGCATTTAATCTTACCTAGACAACCCCCCCTTATTTTAGTGAAAAGCCCACACTTCCTGCTCCAATAACTGGTTTACTTCTAGAGGACAGGCAATGTCAGTTGCATGCTCTGTGTACAATTCTAATATAAATGGCAAACTATGAAAAGCTAATGAAAAATAAACAATTTTGCTCTTCAAATAAAAAAATATTTATATGCATAACAATTGAATAATTTGTGGCTATTTTCAATATTAATCAGAATTGGTTTTAAAATCATCATTATTCTGTTATAGCTCACTTGAGTACTGCTTTTTTAAATGGTATTTAAACTCCTCGATACTTTTTAAGATGTTTTAAGAAAGATCACATTAAGTTCTAACACTTCCTCCTGGACCTATCCTTTCTTCCTATTCAATTTTCCTCTGTTTTTACAGCCATCAGTTGTCTCTGTGGTTTCAGATTTATTTTTGTTGCTACTAGCATGTTCTCGGAAGAGATGGAAAAGGTACAAACATTGTTCTTTCCTACCTAAGCAATACAGTTCTATATTTCCAATTGGTAATAGCAGTATGAACACAGAGTGCATTCATTAATGATTATTAAAACTGGCAACACTAGTGACAGATGAAGTATGAAGCTCTACTGCAACAACAAAGTTGCAGTTCCTCTCTCCTGATCCCTGCCACTTCTGCTGCTCTTTTAGCAGCTTAGCAAGCTGAGCAAGCGAAAAAGGCAGTATCACAAGATGGATCACAAAAGGTATCACAAGATGCAAGTAGTGAGTCAGTTAGAAAGCTGACAATGGTTAGAAAGCCTTAGAACTCTAAGGCTTCACATACAAGAGGGAGGTGAGTAGTTCCATGAGGTAGCGACGTCCAGACACTGGAATCTGGGTCCTGCTCATTCAAGGACTAAAAGATGGACCACTGATAACATTATCTTAGTTTATGCTGGTCTTATGCAGATTAACAGGAACAGAAGTGGTTAGAATTGAACCAGAAAGCATACAAACTGATCATTCTGAAAGACAGAATTTCCTGATTTTGAGACCTTAGCAACTATTTGACAGGCCACTAGGACAGTAACACAGCTGGAGAGGTCTGAGTTAGCAGGGAAAAATCACAGTTTCATCTAAACTTCAGGTGAAAAGCCCAACACCTTACTGGTCAACTACATGAAACTTCCACTGTCAAAGTATTACACAGACTAACAGTGAGGCTCTGAAAAAGTTTCTTGATATCTTTAATACTGAATAAAACATAAAAATATCTATGATTAATAATCATAGCTATCTAGTAAACCAGTTAATCTTAGTCATTGTAGTGAACAGCCTGTAAACAGGGAAATTTGGTGGAGCAAATCTACTGTGATATACATACATATTCAGGTCTTCATACAAGACAGATTCTTACTCTCTCAAGTTTATCAGTCCATGAAAAAAAATGCACAACAAGTGCGGTTTGGTGCTTTCTTTTAAATATATAATCTTGGTTATGACTGCCACCATTTATGCTTTTTTGTACTTTCACGGTCTTTATAAAAACATAGTAAAGAAAATATAAGAAAATGTTACTTGGGGGTAACAACAAAAGGATGGCTCTGATGCACAGAATGACAGGACCTATTTTGGATACTCCAAAAGTTTTCTTAATCACAGAAAGTAAGCTTTGTGCTTAAAAAAAAAAAAAGTAGTCTCTTAAAAGCTGTGCATTAAATATATTCAAGATAACGCCCTTTCTGTCAGAGATATTTAATTTATTTTCTAAAACCAATTTTGTAATTTTGTAATGAACTTGATTCTGCGGGAGTATTTGTATTAGTTCAAATATCACACAATGAGATTGCATATATAGAAGTTTTCCTATGCATCTCAGTCTAAGCATCTGAAGTTTGCTCTATAACCCACCTCCAGGTGAACCTTCAGTTCATTTTATATAAAAAAATCTGTTATAAAACTCAAAAAGGCATTATCCCTGTATAGCTTAGACTGAAGCCTGGAGCATCAGCAGCTTTCAAGTCATTATAGCTAATTTTGTAAAGTCTATTCATATACAAGTAAAGTTATATAAAATATAACACATGCTTATTAAGAAATTTGTGAATTTAACTGTAGCGTATTTTTGCATATAGTTTAAGGGTTCTATACAAAAGACTATCAGCACTGATTAAACCCATGAGATTCTAATTTTCTGAAATAAAACAGATTATGGGATGTACTATGGAATTAATATTAGAATGTCAAAGCTCATATGTGAAATGGAGACTTTTTTCCAAACAATCTCATAAAAATAGTATCATGTCCTTTTTAAGCTCACCTTCAGTATAGTCCCTATTAGATTCCAGTTCCAGTCAAGGTTCTCTTTATGATTGAGAACTTGGCTGTCTCGAAGATTCATTACAAGTGCTTCTTCCGTATCCTGGAATACAGACATGAAAAACTACAGTAAGTTTCCCTGCATCTTTTTTTTCAGGCTTGTCACATGATATACTTACCGTTCATGTAGCAATCAAGAGGGCTATGACCCACAGTATCTTGCATTTGAAAGTAAATTGCATAGTTACAGTACTAGTTTAAGAACCTAACAGTTAGAGATCACAATTGGTTGTAAAAAGCATTGAAAATTATTGTAATTTCATGCCTCAATTTCTATAAATCAAATAGAGTATCCACAAGTAAGTACAAGACAAATTAAAAGAAAAAAAGTACTACAAAGAAATCACATAAATCAGTCTGAATTACATGAGAGTGTGAATCTTGGGAGGTATGATCTAAGTTTCCAAAATACAAAGTCAAATTCAGTTCTGAAAAATCAATAATGGTAATACCTTTAAAATAAAGATGTCTTTCTGCACACGATACTGATCCCTTTTTTGGTGTGTTGAGATAGCTTTCTGAATAATATGATCTAAATGAAGGCTGTAAGGTTTAGGCCCTCTTTTCTTCATCTCATGAAAACGTTTTAAGCAGTTGAGTGCAGCACTTGCTCGTCTAATAAAAAAAACAAACCACCACACTACAATCAGTATTAGACAACTGTTATCCAACTGAACAGAATCCCTGCTATAACTTGAGTACATATATATAGTTCAAAAAAACCCAACTGATCAGCAATTCAAAGCAAAATAAAATAAGTCATTTTCTTGATACAAGTTTTCGTACATCCACGGGACTCAGTCTTGCACTGAAATTATGCAGAAAGTTATCTTTCAGAGTTTCTAATACTGAAGGATGAGCCTCATTGACACCTCTTCTTCTCCTCTGCAGTTAGTGGTACCTAACACAGTTCGTGGAAGATAAAGTAAAGTTTAAAGTTGATAAAGCACAGAGATGCCACAAATGATCAATGTTCTGCAGTAACGTTGAGGGGGCTAACTTCAACTTTGATTAAGTATTTCTTGTAAATTCTCAGTTTTTCCCCGGAGGCTGGCAGAAGTATAAGTAGCATGCTTCCTGCTCTTTATATCTAAACAGCTGAGCAACATCATGTAACAAGTTTTCCAGTAGAAGATAGGAATTAAAAGAAATGACAGCTGACAAGACCAAAAATAGTTAGTTAAAAAATAATGGTAGCAGAAAAAAACCACCACTAAGCAAATAAAACAAGGAAGTCTAAAAATGAGGCAGTCATTTTACTTTTTTTTTCCCTGTAAACAATAACTCATAGGCTAGAATACTTTTATATTATATTCAAACAAACAAATACCTTTGCATTTGGTCACATCTAAATTTTATGTAAATTTAATCTGTAACAGAGCTTACAGATTTTCAGACTAAGAAACGATGTAGTCTTGCCTAAATCAAGATCCACAAATAAAAAAATACTGCTTCTACAATTCTTACTGCTATCAGGTATGTCCATAAATGCCAAAAAGAAAAAAAACCTCCAGGTAATCCACAAACCTATCCCTTCAGCTTTTCATCCTTCCCCTCATCCCACAGGTTTGACCAAGTGACATCCTCTGTGACAGAGTTTCTGATATGTCTTTTTTGAAAAATAACTCTTTTCAGAAAGCAAAATCTACTAACATAAGAAACTTTCAAAACTAGAAAGCAGAAGTACACTGCATTTCTTGGAAGTACTCTACAAGCAGCCTTTATCATTTTGTAGCAGCAGTTTGGAAAGATTCTGTAATTTATTACTGACAACACAACGAAAGACAAAAGAGGAATAAAAAGCTTCTATAAACATTTTTTTGAGTCAGATGCCTAAATATACCTCATTTGATAGGCATCACAACTGCAAAACATTCCTAATACTGCTTAACTACATGCCACTACAGAATGCTGTACTACATTTAAAATGTCTGTTCACACAGCCTTACATTTAAATGGAACCAAAAGGACTGAAAAAATGATCAGGGCAAACTTCAAAGAAAAGTACCAGAAAGTTTTAATGTAATTGCTACTGTTACAAAAACAGATAAACAACAACAAAAAGAAACAAGCAAAAAAAAAAAAAACAAAAAAAAAACCCAAACAAACCCAAACCAAACAACCAAAAACAAACCAAAAACCACCACACAACACAAACAACAATAAAAAAAAACAAAGCACAAACCCCCCACAAAACCAAATGAAGAAAGAGCTCCATGCTAATATTATATATTTTGCTCTTGCTCACACTGGTAATGACTCACATGATTTGATCTATTACTATTTATATAGCTATACATAAACAGCAACAGAAGAAAAAAAAATGGTACAGGCTTTTTTAGTTTTGAATGCTTAATTGTATCAAAATGCCAAAAAAGAAGTGTGAAACAATGGAGAGGTCAAACACAGAATACATCTTGGAGGTTGCTTGGTCAAACAGTGTTTTAGAGTTCATTTAAGGAAAAAATCTGTGTATAAGTCTTGCAGTCTATGCAAAAGTGTTCTGAAATTTACTATCAAAACTTTCTTTCCAAATTTTTAGATTGTTACTTCAAACAGTTTTGAAATGATGCACTGGAAATTACTTCCCTTTGTGTTTGTTTGCTTTTAAATAATGACAACAGTGGTTTTTGCCACCAGAAAACTTGTAGTGTACATTTTCACACAACTGTAGGGGGAAAAGAAGATGCAAATACTTTTGCTTTTAAATGTAACTTAGAATTCTTACAGTCTTTTCTCTTTCATGATGTCAAAAGATGCTGCCATATTCATTAGCGTTGGTAAGCAGTGAAGGTGATGGCTGTGAGAATGAGGAAGAATTGTGTTTGCCTAAAAAGAAACAAAAAGACCAGTAAAAGTAACTTATAATGACTTTTCAGCCATTTCTTCATGATTGAGATTTGAAGAATCTACCACTTTTCACAAGACTTTCAAACATGCATGACAACAAAATTACCTTTTATGTAATTTCAGAGCAGTAATTAGAAATACCATTTTTAATAAGTGCTCTAACTAATCAGTCTGAAATACAATTCAAAGTCACAAGAATTCACAGCCTTCTAATCTGTATTGTTTGCACTGGTGATTTTAAGTGGTAACATGCAAAACCATGAAAAGCATCAGATATCCTTATGTTATATACATATATAGAAGTGCTAAAAAAGTCTAAAAACCAAATACAATTTAAGCTGATGATTTCTACTGAAAACTTTCTGCACGCACAAAAATCTGATTAATCAACATACATGCTAGACATTTAATTGCTCCCACTTTCGGAAACATAGATAGTTCTGCAAATATTTTTGCAAACTAAAGAATAAAGAAGATAAATTAATATCTTTAAATAAAAGTAGAAATATTTGTTCAGTACTGTGATAAACAGTCATCTCTGGCTAACAAATCATCTCTTCAGAAAACCAAACAACCCCCCCTATGATTTGCAGCATACTCAAATGTCAATAACAGTCACTTCCATTCAAAAGTATTCCAATAACCAGAAAAGTAGCATACATCATTAGAGACTCCTCTTTTTAAACTATTTGACTGTGTGAATACTGAAGAGATTCCACCAACTATTTAAGAAAAAGAAAGGGCGGGAGGGAATCACTAAAGAGACTAAAGAAAAGATTTATTGTGGTTGTGGACCATACCACTGCGCTGAAGTGTTGCAATAAGCAATCCTATTATCTGAAGATAATGATCTTGGTTTTTCTAAGCATCACTGAAATGTCTGATAACTCGTATTCAATTCTTTTAAAGACAGTTGTATTTTACAATCTTAGAATCTCTTATAAAGTAGTTTATTAGGGAAAAAAACCCACAAGAAAACTGGTTAAAAAGTGATCTGCTGCATACCATTGAGAGAGGATGTGAAAAGAACTATTTTGCAAGAAAGGCAAATCATAGCACTTCATACATGACTAAGAGCTCCTCAGGAGGCTGAAAGGTAGTACTGGAATGTATATGAACACAGTATCATCTCTATACCAAAGTATTTAAGGTTAAAAGAGAAACTATTGTAAATGATACATTAGGTAGAGGGAAGTGGAACAAAGTAAGGTCACTTCAGCTTCTCCGTAGCAGAGGCTACACACAGCACTGCTGAAAGAGCACTCCTCCAAGTTGGGAGTTGTCTGAATAAGTAATATTAAGTGCCCCAGCCACATGAAAAAAAGTTTCATCTGCCTAGTGTGTGAGGCAGAAACTTAAATACACTGCCAGGGGGCTATCATCATCCTAAGAAAAGCAAAAGTCAGCAACAGTCCTTGTCTCAAACAAAGTAATCTATAGGTGAGTTTGCAGGACTCCAGTTTAAAAATAAAACTGGTTACTGAAGCCAGGATGTGTATTGAGGAGAGTTTCAGAGCTGAAGATTATCCTTGAAGCAGAACCCCTAGCACTTTCAATACTTTTCAAATGGTCTTCCTATTGATTCACACTCTTTTTAATATATGAAGTGCCAAAAGATGTAATGTAAATTAACCCACTATTTTGATGAAAAGTAGACATTCTAAGTTTGAGACACAAATTTAAAGCTTTAATAAAAAATATCTATTTACAACTAGCTACTATGAGTACTTATTCTCAGCAAAAAGTTTTACTTACCATATGCAAAAGTTCTCCCAAAAGGATAGTTGCTCTGACAGATACATGGTCATCACTACTTGTGATCACTTCAACCAGACCCTTCAAGAAGTTTAAAAATTGTTACATTTAATGTATAGCATCTTATTTTAATATTTATATGCAAAAAATAGCACTCATCTATTCAAACCTAAAGTCACTAGTTACCTCTAGAAGTCCGTTGGTAATAAAAGCTGAGAGCACTAAAGCTAAATAATTATCCATGAGATCAGGCCTAAGAAGAAGAAAGTATGGAGACAGTTTAGAAAGTTCATTTCTTATTGTGCCTGCAAGACAACAACAAATATTTTGTCAACAACACCAGAAAATGAAAAAACAAGGGTTTATACCAAGTTCGTTAAATGCTTACCTTGACCTGGCTCGATGGGGTAACACGGTTTTAGCTTCAGCAGCTACAAAGCCATCAGAAAGTCTCCAGCAGTCCTGAAACCTGCTTGGATCTAGAACAAGAAAACATGGACAATGGCAATTATAACATTGGATTTCATAGCGTTATGTTACTGGTTGTCAGTAAGTAAATAATAGCTCTTGCCAACAAACATTATTTCAGGTTTTAAATTATAGAAATCTAATCCATGCTCCTGAACAAAGCACAGCTAACTTCAAAGCTAGGACAAAGACTGTATCTAAGTATCAAGCAAAATAATGATATTTCCAATTCATAAAAACATTAAACATAGCAGAAAATATTGTTAACTCCTAAAGTTTTAAAACGTACATCCGTAAGTCACAAAGTAGCAAGTCTGCAACAAAGAAGAATTTATTTACTTATACACATATAACAAGAACGAAGCTTTTAAAATCAACTGCATGAGAAAACGTAACCAGAGTTTGGAGAACTGCTGGAACATAAAGGCTGGAGCTGGCTCCTTTTGGTCCTGTATTTTGCACTGTGAGACAAAGAAGATACTCTTGGGTTTACAAAGCAGTAATTCTAAAGGGAAGACTAACTGCTAAAGTGCAATGGATATGGCTAGCAGATACACAATATATGGAAAAGACTATTTATTAACTTTCTGTAACATTCACTAACACTTCTAAGTTACTAACGCTTTAACAATGCAAAGAAGTCTAATTTGTAGTAATGTTTGCAGGTTTTAGTGTCAATGCTCCATTACGTTCCACTGCTGATCTTTTACCAATCTTACGAGACTTAACAGTTGATAAAGAATTTTAAATGGGACTTCAGATCACCCAACAAATTCAGTGATGAAACAGTCAATATTGACAGCTTATACAATGCAGAGGAGAGAGTGAAGGGTTCAAACTTGTAGAGAAGCTTAATAGACAGAATTCTTATGTGAACTGGTTCTGAATACTCACCTACACTGAGAAGTGCCTCAATAAATTCTTCTGCGATAACAGGGAGAGGAAGGCGAAATATATCATAGAGAACTTCAAGAAGACCTCGCTACCAAAAAAAAAAAAACACAACAAAACACAAAAAACAAACAACCCACAACAGGAATTTTATAGATTTACAAAAATTGCCCTTTTGTTCACTATAAATACTGAAGATGAGATTTCTACAGAATGCTAAAATTGGTATATTTCTTTCAGTGCTGCTTTTTTTGATAGCATGCTTATTTTCGTAAACTGAATCAATCTGGAGAGAAGAAGGGGCTTGTTGACTTCAGAACTGTGTCTTATTGTCTCTATGAATTCTACAGAATCCCAGGCTATATGGATTCCAGTTTTTTAGAATAGTTACTGCTGCCACCATCCACTTCTTGGTTTAATAGGTAACTGGGAAGAAACATTTTAATTCATCTTTGATTCAACTCTGATTATAATACTTTAAACTTGTAACGACAGCTACTGTGAATCTGATTTGACTTGTGGCCAGAGTATATATTAATTTATGTGCTTTTCTCTCCTCCATTCCTTCCTCTCAGACATAGAGGGTGTACTGGAATGACAGACTTGAACTTTACGGTCAAATAAACTCAAGAGTAGTGGTCTCATAAAAACTCAAGTTATTTAAACACAGATTTCAGTTAAAATGTTAACAGTGTGTTAATTAAAATATCCAGTATTATTTCTGCATCAGTACTGAATATTTACACCTACCCGTATTTCCATATTTGGTATACAAAGTACCCCAATAAGAGACTGAATCCCAGAATTTCCAGGTTTGCACAGGCTGATAATACCTAGAAAAAATTACATACATAATAACATACCATCACCAAACAAATAAACCAAACAAAACAAAAGAAGAGACATGTTGTTAAATATGATTTCCAGTTTAAGTAAAAGCATAGATGATAAAAAAAATTATTAAACAAATATTTCCATGTTTGTCTTCTCCTTTCCAATGAATAATATTTAACAAAACCTTTCTAATCACAAAACTTGTTTACTCATCATAATCTATAGCTACTCATGACATTTTTACTGTGAACCATATTTCTTAATGATCTACAAAACCAACATTTACATGGAAGAACTGTCAGAAAAGACAGAACAGTCAATAAAGAATGAATCTTACATCTGAAAGAATGGCATCATCTTGGCAGAGCTATGAGAACGTTCTCCATCAAAATACATATCTTCATCTAACAAATTATTGAATTTGTTTTAATCTCAGGTGAATTCTAAACAGCAAGTTTAAACATACTTCAACTAACATTCTCTGTTCACTGTTTTAAACCACCTTTTCCCAAATGACCAGTGCTCATCTCCTGAAGTTTCAACACAGTAGGTTTAACTTTGCATATGATCTCAGAGACTCTTATAATTTGGTGCTTTTACATTGCATTATTACTCAATTGGTTTAATATTTCATTATTAATAGGGAAAACCTTCAAATTGTTTCTGAATGTTACAGAACACCACTTAAAGATTACACCGATTTTCAGTCTCAATTTTTATACAGTCTCTTCATTAAAAATGTGGCTGTAAAGACAGTAACTGTGCTCATTTCCTTGACCACTTCTCTTTATACTTCACAGAGTAAGTTAAAACTTACAGAAACACACTATCCAGAAAACAAAAAAGTTTTTTCAAAATGCAACTTTAAATTAACAAGAAGAATCCAGATTTGCACACCTTTTTGCATTAATCATAAATAAGCCCAAACTATTTTCTTTAAAAATTACTAAAAGACAAAAAATATCAGCTGCTCATCTATTTGTTTTGACTAATACAAATTTAACTTTATTGACAGATGCTTTACATGAACTTGAAGTCCTCAATTTCAAAACATCCATGTCACAAAAACTCAAGACATGCACGTGTGGCCACAGAAACACTAAGAGCATTTAAATACATTCCACAGTACACCTCAGAGGCCTTTTCTAAGAGCATATCGTGGCCAAATACCAATTGGAATGCAGGAATAGATCTGAGTGCATGCAGTCATTGCTGCATCATTTTCAAAATATTAAAAAGTAAAGCAAATAGTCTTACAATTAAAAAGGCTTTCTATACAGTCTGAATCTTTCCTAAGTATAGCCTGTAAAAATCCTACTCAAACTTTAACATGGTCATATCAGCAGATTTAATTATTTGCAAGACACTGTCTTGAGTAAAAAAAGTTCATCACAGAAGTTGCAATATTGCAGAGAAAGGATTTAGAAAAAATGCAAAAACCTGCTTTTTTTATTTAGAATTTTCTTCTACGTGAAAAATCCCAAACTATGTCCAGATGCAATTTCTCTTCAGCTATGGTACCGGGTGAAAACAAGTGCTAATAAAACTATTCTGTTGGTATTTCTTCACACAGACAAAAAGATTTCTTAGGTGGAACCATTTCAAAAGGCAAATTCTTATGATATCATGTTATTTTCAACATTCTCTCACATGTCCCATGTCCAGGTACAACTTATAAGGTATTCTGTACTGGGACAGGGGTGACCTGCATCTTGTCAGTAGAGTTAGTCAAAGAAAACCATGTATGCATCCTCTAATTTTACAATATCAAAACACATCTTAGTAACACTGTGGGAAGGTATTTATAGAAATTAGACATAGCAAATGAGACAGATTCTGTGTTTAAACAAGCCACTCTTATACTAAAAAGTAAAACTCCCCTTCCAATCACCCAGCTTTGAACAAACAAATCTTACCTGCCCAAGATCGAAATGCTGCCACTATTCCCATTTTACTAGCTAGGAACCGTGCTTCTCTGTCTTCCCTGTCATTAAAACAACAAACGTCACAACACAGTTAATTATTATTAAAAAAACAGTGTTATTAACATAGCAAATAAAAAGTAGTTAACTGAGATTTTAGATGGGGGACAAAATCAAGAGTAAGAGAAATCTTTTACCTATGTATGTATGTATGTCTGTATATGTAATTATACAACACACACACAAAGCTTAGAACTTTTAAGTATTGTTACTCTTCCTTTTTCAAGGGAGTTTCCATGGTAGGAGGATAACATCACTAAGTAAACACCTCTAGGTGATCAGATTAATTACTCTGTGACTCTACTGACAGTGAGTCTACAGCAGTGACCTAAAGATTTGGATCTCATTCTGTTACCCAGACCTAAGCATCTAATGCCATTTGATAACTAAAAATAACAGCATAATTCAAGCTGGAAGCAATCTCAGAAGGTCTGTACTTCAAACTCCTTCACAAAGAAGTTGTCAGCTATGAGAATAGAACAAGTTTTTAAACAGTTGGGTCTTAGCAACATTCAAGAATAAAGGCTGAGGACCTCTCTGCACAGTCTGTTCTAACACTTGACTGGCCTCACAGAAAATTCCTCATCCCATCCTTTTATCAAGTTGGAAGGTCTCATTTCAATTTCTCTGTACTTGTCATCCCACATTTCATCTTCTTGCTAACATCTCCATAGGTATTAGAAAGGCTGCTTATTCAGGGAAGGGTGTACCTCAACCTTCTCTTTTCCTGGTTATACAAGCCTTTTAAATCTTAAACGCTTCACAGTATTTTAGAACATTGCATTCTAAGCTACTGTATTCAAGTAGTTTAGTGCTATGTATTTGCTTTTAGTTTCACTTCAGAAAGAAAACCAACTTAATTCCAATACCATGAACACAACTGGTAGCACAAGTAGCAGCACTAACACTTACTTGAGTTGTCCTTCTGCTGTGTCTGGATTATGCCTGTAGTGAAAATCTGTGTAAGGAGCTAAAATTCGCTAAACAAAAGAAAGACATGCATTACTTTCACATGAGAATACAGTTAAATGGGTCTTGCCCTTTCCTCAGTCCCACTCCAATCTGTCATGTTATTCCTGCTTTATAAATCATTAAGCTCATAGCCTAAAATGTTGTATTTTAAACATTTTGCACTAACACCAAGGGTGAAATCTGCGATGAAAATTAAACATTTTTATTAGTAATACAATGTTTAATTTCTGTCACTGAACAAGTAAAATTGAACCCACCTCTAATTCTACATCTGCTCGCACATACTGTCGGGTCTTTGGATGGTTAATGAGGTGCAAAACTGTAGTTATCAGAGCCTCATTTATTCGGCTTAGTTGACAATCAATCACATTTTTCAAGATGGTACTTAAACCACCCCGAAGAGCCACCACCTCGGGATTCTGAAGTGCTAAATAAAGAAAAAACACATCAGTTCAGTCAGCAATAGGAAAGAAAACATTTCACTGCTTCCACTATGACAAACTTGTCATCTCTTTAGTACATAGATCTTTTTCTTCCCCAACACTGCCAACACATACATAAAGCTTTTAATGGGACTGACTGACATCAGCAATGACTTGAGATTTTAGATTAATTTATCATGAACAAAAATAGTGGTCAGTCAGTCACCACTGTGCAGTAATTTCCCAACTTCTTTCCAACCAAGTTTCCATACAGTAGTTTCAGGATTTCCCCACAAAAAGGTTCTGTACTTCACTGGAGTGACATGAATAAAATATTTATACTAGAATAAAAAAAAGCAACAGATCATTTATTTCTTTAAAACAGAAGTTTCTATCTTGAAAACATTGCTGATGTTATTTTTCATTGATGTATTTTGGGGTGGGGAATTAAAAAAAAATAAAAAATCAGCACCCACATACAAGAGAGCCTCTACATGGACACAGATAGCAAGTTCCAGAAGCCAGCTAACCACAGAACCCACTGTAAAAGAAATTAAAGGAAGATATTTTGTAGTTCTCTGAACTCTTGCACATCTGTCAGCAACTCATGTATGGAATCCTTATTACTTCCAATCCATTAGATTTAGAAATACCAACTACATCAGGGAAACATCTTTAAGGTAAATCAAAAATTGGCAAGTAAAGAAAAAGAACAGAACCTGAAATATTCAGGTTCTTCACTTATGAGATTGTGATTCTAAGTTAAAGTGATGTTGTTTTACAAAAAACTAGTCACTAAAATCCATGAAAGTGACATTAAGAACATTTAACATAAAATTCATTATTAAACAAATACTCTTAATTATTTGAATACAATCTAATATACGAACCCACAGAAGATAACCTCTTTGAAAACTGAGGACATGTCAAAATTTTTCTTAATTAGCTTTCAGTTATCTTACCTAGTTCACAGATAATGGCTATACAGGCTCGAACCATTCTGTCTCTTTCTTGAAGACCATCGTTTCCAACGGCTATCAAAGAATTAGCGATAGAACTGGGGAACAATGAAGCATTCACAGTGATCATCTGCCAAAAATTAAAGAAAAAGCTCTGTGTTTTTTTCATAATTTTTCTCTAAATATTCCCATGGATTCACCAGCATGCTGTCTCCTAGATACAATCAGACAGACCACTCCATGTATTACTTCGCTGTATATGGCAAATCCTCAAAATTTTCTTTTGTTTTCTTTGTTCAAATTCTTCATTTGACAATTTACTTAACCATTCTCTTCCTGCTTCATGTTTTTAATTAGGTATTATTTTACTATACTAGGAAAGAGATAAAAAGATGACTGTTGCAGAGAGAACTATGGCTAACGTTTTCATGTTTGTCAATAAAGAAATTCTTGGGGAAAAAAAGAGTGCTATCCAACTCTTCTGGAACATTCACTCATACTGAGCAGATTCTTCAATACCTATTCAACTGTTTAATTAGCCAAGCCTAAAATCTCCTATTTTGTGGAGAGATTGCTGCAGAATACAAAAAGACAGTCAACAGAAGCAGCTGTTACAGTATTTGGAATGCAACTGTCAGTAATCCTGTATCCCCATATATAGTACCCGATCTTCCTAGAACTGCAGCATTATTCAACTTCATCATATTTTCTATAGCTGCAGCATAAAACCCACACAAACACACCTAAAACATGTTAAAGTGAAAAGAAAAGATGGAAACAAGAACTGCATCCATCAATAAAGTCACTCTTCCATTAAAAAAACTGAAAACAACAAAAAACCCAACAAACTTGCAGTAAGTTTTAGACAAAATAGAAGAACAGATGTTAATAGCCAATGCTCATTTACACTACTGAAGAGGTCCTTCACCATGGAAACCCTCAGCTGCTAGTTTAGGACAATCACAGAATAAGGAGCAAGACCCTGTGCACACATTAAACACAAAAAAAAAACCCCACTCCAAACCAACGAACCAATACTGCTACTCATTGCCCTCCCCCAAATGAGGCTGAGCACAAAGGCTGACTAGCTGTTTCTTCACATTTTTTCACGGTTTGTGAAAATTACATGTACATATCCTCTATACGATAAAATATGAACATCACTAAACAGGAGGAAGCAGGATTTTTTTTGTCTGACTGCTTAAAAAGGGAACAACGTCATGCGTTATAGCCCACTCAACCAGGTCATATTTTTTTCCACTAGTAAAGGTAAAGAGAGGTTAAAAAAAATACTCAATATCCAAAGACTTAAAAACTCAAGGCTAGTTTTCCAATGGTTTGTTTAATATCCCTTTTGTTTCCAACAAAAGCAGACTTAATCTTCATTATTTCTCCAAAACTCTTTTAACCTATATTCATTTTACAGCTGCACTAGATATCTTAAAGATATTCAAAGGGGATTAATTATTTTACCTCCTTTGCAGAGGACATTAAAATGAGATCAACCATTATGACAAATACATTAGAACACTTTGACAAGATTATTTTTAAGACTTGTTTTTGAGAAACCTGTCATACATAATGTCACCTACAAAACAGGAAGCTTTAATACAGGACTCTAAAGAGAAAACGCACACCCATGTGACCTTTCACTTTTACAATGGCACACAGTAACAAGCATTAGCAATAGAATGGGTGTAAAAATTGATAAACTTGTTTTCTATTGATATTGACACTATTTAGAATAAAGACATCAGCAGTCTCTTAGGACTGTTCTAACTCATTGTTTGGACATTTTGGTTTTAAGACAAGAGAAGGAAAGACTTCTTTTAATATTCAACACCAAGTACATTAGTAGAACAAATACAAAACTTCTGCATTTGCTTTCATTCTGCACTAGGTATTGAAATGCAGTTCTAAAGACAAGGACAGGTGATGCAAGGCTACTTAAAAGTAGCTACAATGAAATAAGTAACAATGTCTACAAATTTGGTCTTCAAAGAGTCCTTTAAAAAGAGGAAGAGAGAAGGTGGTTCATATTGTACCTAACCCTAACTTCCACTTTGAAAATAAAGCATTTTGCCCATTAAATTACTTTTTTAATGGTCTTACTGTCTTTTAGTAGATGGAAAAACACTTTCTGAAGTAACTTCGTAGTATTTCATATACGAAGACACTGCTGAATTGCAAAAGTCTTCTAGGAAATGTAGAGGCAATTAGAGTCTAGAGACAATGAATACTCAAAGCCTTCAAGAAACCTCAGAAACCAAGTTTAAAAAGTTTAAAATTGTTCTCCTTTTATCTTCCTATACTATTTTCACATGCACACTTTTTAAAACAACACTATTATTAAATCCCTTTTATAAATTCATAAAACAGGATTAATATTCTATATTCAGATCTTCTAGTCTACACAAAAGAAGATAAGTGAACGAGTGTTTTAAAGTTTCATATCTATACTATTGTTACATAGGCATTTTTTTCTATCAAAGATGAGGTTAAAGAATTGAATCCAGACATTGAAACTGAAAACAATAGTTCTGTGAACTGGGGGACGCCAGTTCAGGTCTTCCATGGCTCATAGTAAATTATTTCCTGCTCAATTAATTCTGGTTGTTCTATTTGACACACATTCTCCTCTTCCAGAACTTTATATAATCTTGTGTCACAGTATTTCTTGTGAGAGAGGGTTTCTCGAGTACTGTCTGCTCTATACCCATATATGTTTAATTGCTGCAGACCAGACAGAACATGAAAAAGGTGTTGAATTTTACTGGGTGGCTTCTCATTTGTCTGACATGGTCTTTTAAGGAAGAAGAGAAAGAAAAAAACAACAAAAAAGGAAAAATAAAATACATTCTAGGTAGCAAAAGATGTTAGGAAACATCTTTCATCAATACAGTTCTTAGCACTGAAGAACCATCAGCATCCCTGCACAGCACATACATTCTATGCATGTACATGCCACACACAGCACCCTTGTACAATGATGGAGAAGAAACAATCATTTTTTCACATCAGACTAATGGATTTATTTCTCTTGCTTCTTTCAAGCAAGTTTCCTTCTGCTCAACTAGGAAATGCTTGAAAAAGCCCAGGAATGAGGGCAAATTTCTGACCCAAATAAAACCAATTATAAATGTGTTTCCATTTCATCTTCCTATTTAAGTTACTCTGGCACTACATTGAAGGTCTTCTTAAAAAGGAGATTAGCAAAGAACTTTTATGAACTTTGACTTCGCCAAGGATCTACTCCGTATGGTCATTTTTGTTTATTTGGGGGTGGTGGTGTTTAAGCTTTAAAACTGTCTTTGGCACAGTTGTTTATCAAGCACATTGTCTCTTCTGTAAGAGAAACCAAGTGAACTGATTATAAGAAAAGAAACTGTATCAAATGTCCATATTTTCAACTAAATATATATACCTATGTGTATATATATAAATACATACACGCACACCCACAACATATTTAAACACACACAGTGCACCTGGGGAACCATTCTTCCAAATACTTCAAACTTTACTCAGATCTTTGGTAGTTTTCCCTAAGATGCTCAGTAGAAGGATGCAAGCACAACCAAGTGTAGTAAAGTCCAGTGCAAAGACAAAATACTGTGATGCCTGAAAAAAATATCCTCAGTATCTGTATATACCAATTTTTCTAGGAATAACTTGAAAATGCAGCTACTAACAGCTTCAAACATCTCATATCCATGGGTACATAGTATAGTAACCACCACCACCTATGTCTTATTGTGTAGCTCAGAAAAGAACTATGGATAGCACCAACCTCTATGAATAAATCAATAAGGCTAGAATACCCTTGGTGTTCAGCCTTTGATATGTTTTTCCCAAATCTTCTCCAGTATGATCTCTATCAAAGGAAAATTAGCAGGATAGTTCTAGCCCACTCAAGATTCTCAGTGGCAAGAGATAAAAACATAAGCAAGTCTCACCACTATCCTTCCTTTTCTTTTGAATTATCAACTATTATTTCTTCTCACATGACAGAGTAAGGTAAGGTATTAGAGACTGTGTGAGAAATTCAGGAGTCAGCATAACTGACTGGCATAGCGAAGAAGACCACATATAGTTAGCTTTTTTACCTTTCTGACTAATCGAAGTGCTTGTGTTCTTTCTACTTCATTACTCTGCTGTATGTCAATGCACCTAAAGTTAAAAAACACATTTTGTTTATAACAACAGTAACTTTCACCTTAACTGTTAACATCTTGTGTTAATACTTATGCAATTGAATAAACAAAAGAAAAGGAATATTATGACTGTTTAAAAATTCATTCCATCAGCAAGCATACTCATAAATTCTCATATTTAGCAGCTGGACTTGATGATCTTAAAGATCTTTTCCAATCAGAATGATCCTACGATTGGTTAATTCCTTCCGTTTGTATTTTAACTTATCTTCACTATAAATAAGTAGAATGTTCTCAAATTGTTAATAGCAAGGCAAAATGGCTTCAACAAATATTTTCTGAGCTAGTTGCATCTATAATTTCAAATTAGACTCAGCAAAGTATTTGTAGCATTTCACATCAATGTTTTCTGTGTGTTCCCAGAGCACAAAAGTCCTTTTGCTCCAACATAATTAAACAGCACACTAAAACTGACTATGGGTATATACAAACAAATACATACATCTATATGGTATTTTCAATCCAGTAAGATTTTAACCAAGGAAGCACTAGAAATACTAATATTTGCATCTTCTCATCATTCTGATCTTATTATTCTGTGTTAGTTTGACCTTTGGTACTCTGCTGTGTCGTGAATTATACTTGCAGATTATGAATTCTTGGGCATGAACTATTTTTTAGCCCTGACTTTGTACTAGAGGCTACAAAGCACTATGCCAAAACAAAGAATCAGAACAACTCCCATAAAACAGCTTAAGACATGAAAATTACTGATGTTTCAAACTTCTAATACCACACATTCATTTATAATTAATGGCATTTATGATACAAAAAACAGATTATTACTTTTTTTTACTACAGACAGTATATTATATATTAGTATCAGTATTTTATTTGTATTAGCTGTTGTGATGCATTACCCTTCTATTTTTAAAGGATGTTATTTACACTGAAGACAAATGGCTCTTATAAAACTATATATCAAGAATTTAAGAGCATATGGAAAAACCTTTCCTCAGCCAACTCAGGCATGAAAAAGCAAGTGATTTGCAATTGTACAATTTAGAACAAGAAGGAAAAGAAAAATTACCTGGCTATCAAATAATCCACTTTCAACTTTAGCACCTTCTGGAGAATACTGGAATCTCGAATGAGATAGCGGAGGGCTCGCAATCCTGCTGCTCGCACCTCTTTTGCTTCATTTAGTAAAGCTAACCTCAGACTACAATGAAGAAAAGAAGTGGGACAAAACATTATTATCAGCAGGTAGACTTCAGCATTTGAAATACAGTTATTACCTACTCATTTAAAATAAAAAGTCTGATTTTTAAAATTAAATGTTCTGCATTAATTTTCTGGTTTTGAGATATTAGTCTGTACAGCCTAGAAGGCAAACCTTCAACCTGCCAGTAGATGTAGACAATATATTAATCTGAAAAAGCCACAAATCAAATTCCACCCCCTCCAAGGAACAGCTTGTACAACCATGAAATGATACATGATCACGACCGGTATACAACTTGGTATTTGACAAAACAGCTGAGCACAACATGAGACCAAGAAAATCAAGGGGTAGAGAGCATTTCCTCTCTTGCTAGACTGACAACCTCTACACGAGTCCTCAAAACAATGTCTTGACACTTAGAGACAAATTTGCACCGAAGATGTTATGGCACCATGTTATATTTACATCAATTATGACACTCATAACTTAAGCAGCCCAAGACAGAACAGATTTCATTTTAACATATAACCAAATTTACTTCTCTTTAGACAGATTTTGAAATCTTTTTGCTTACACTGAGGTGAGCTTCCCTAACAGAACTAAGATTACAATGTCATTTCCTGAATTCACTATGTAGGTAAAAAGAAAGAAGATACTGAAGGCCTCCAGAGATGGAGTTTGAAAGTGTTAAGTGACACACTGTCCTCTTCAAAGCCCTCAAAATATTATCCCTTTTTCTTGACTACACAAGGGTAGGAAACCCCCCAACCTCACAGTGATGTAAATAGTAAGATTCTTTCAGTGGACATCTAAGAATGTAAATACTTCAGCCAGTGAGACTGAATTTCTACCTATACAAATGGCTTATTTCTTATTTGTGTTATTCTAGGATTGTCATGAATGGTAATCAGATACTCCAAGGCCAAAAATCTTTTGAATCTTTCTGAATATTAATCAGCCTGTGTAAGAGTCACTGTAACAGTGACTGTAACTGGAACATACTTCCAGCTGATAACCTAGACTATGTTGAAAGGCTGCAATACTATATGCAAATAAAGATGGACCACGTATTAATTTCAGCACCAAGTAGGGAATTACTCCAGGAAGACCACCTTTGCTGTAATACCAACTATGACTCTTCACATAAAAACTGTCACTTTATTTTAAACTGAGCTAGAAGCACATAAGAAACATTCTCAATACTGTGAGGTTAAGAAAAATTCTTCCTCTAAAAAAAGCTGTACTAGGGGCGAGATTTACTTCTAAAATCATTGAAGAAAAGCAGAGAAGTAACTCTTCAATTGTGCTGCGCAGGTCATCTTTAGATCACAAATCATGCACTGTTTCTAGTCTCGCAGCTTTGCAGAGATGGAAGTCTGACAGATGAGCACATAAGACTCAGTTCTACTCAACAGTGTTTTTATATTTGAATTTTTATCTCACAATTTACAATCTGTCTGGATATGCCAGTTTAAGACACTTCAGAGAAGTCTCCTTTTAGGCCAGAAGTTACCCATTACTCATACACACAGTGCTGTCGCTATCCATGATATTTCTTATTAGGACAACCAAGTACTGAATCCCCTTGTCAAGTATAGTACATTACTTTTATATTTGAGACCAAAACATTTTTTGAATGGAACACCACAACAGTCTTTAAACAAGTTGTTTCTCAAAAGCAAACAATGATTTGAAAGTTCATTCTAACTCATGAGAGGAGGGTATTCTTAATTTGCAGACAGAAGTTAATTTAAGAATTGTCAACAGGGAATTCACTATAGAGAACAACGCTGTCATGAGATTCAACATCCAAAAGCAGAAGGTACCAAAAAAGGAATGCACACCATCTTTAAATAGTGAAAATGCTATGAAGATACATAGTTAGCCAGAAAGATATACATGTAAAATAAAGGCCACAAAAATTCACAGAGGTCTAATGAAAGCAATGACATACACAAGTTTAGAAGGCTGAACAAAGGCCTCTCCATTAAAAACAAAAATTACAGAAAAAAACCTCATCAGTCAATGACTGACCTGTAAAAACTTGTGAGAAATCTGACCTTATGAAGACAATGAAGATATGCTATAGCAAGCACAAAAAAAACCACGTAGGTAAACCTGTATTTGTGTGTCTGTATGTGTCTCCATGTTCTGACTTCAGCTGTACCACAAGGAGAAAACTTGAAAAATTAAAACTGGACCTGCTGGATAACCCAAAAGGAAAAGAACAAAGCAAAAAGACTGACATAGGTATAACAGAAACAAGCATTTTCTTCATACTGAAGTCACTACTTCAGAGATCTGTGTGAAAATCCTATTCTAAAGTGCTTTTTTGTTATACAAAATATCAACTAGACTAAAAAGTGAAAATGATGGGAGGACTGGAAGAAATCTACCAGTAAGTATTGTCAGCAGCCCACCAAGATTCACATCTAAATGCTTGTAAATAACACTAACATGAGCTATCTGCATATATTGCTCATAGTAGTGGCAGAGATGAATGAAAAGGTGATAAAAAGGTCTGTACAAAAAGTACTCGAAAGACATCCAGAGGACTGTTTATGATCTTAAAATAAAACCACCTTAGAATAAAATTGGCTAGCTACATGAAGCACCCGGTAGCACTTATACCAACTATATCACAGAATCACTATGGTTGGAAATATACCTTTAGGATCACCAAGTCCAACCATTATCTAACTCTACCAGTGCCACTTCTACACCATATCCTTGAGTACTGTATCTAGACAGCTTTTAACACATCCAGGTATGCTGCCTGACTCTCTGGGCAGCCTGTTCCAGTCTTTGATAACCCTTTCAGCATATGAGTTTTTCCTAATGTCCAACTTAAACCTCGTCTGGTGCAACCTGATGTCATTACTTCTGATCCTATCAGTTATGACTTGTGAGAAGAGACCAACACCCATCTGCCTCCTCTAAGCCTCCTTCAGACTAAAAAACCCAAATTCCCTCAGCTACTCCACATAGGGCTTATTCTTAAGACCGTTCACCAGCTTCACTGCTCTCCTCTGCACCCACTCCAGCACCTCAAGGTCTTTCTTACACTGTGGTGCCCAAAACTGGTCACAGTATTCATGCTGTGGCCTCACCAGTGCTGAGTTCAGTGGGACAATCAGTTCTCTATTGCTGCTGGCCAAACCATTCCTGATGCAGGCCAGGACAACACTGGTGGTCTTGCCCACCCGGGCACACTGCTGGATCATGTTCAGCTGGCTGTCAATCAACATCCCCAGGTCCCTTTCTGCCGATCAGCTTCCCAGGCACTCTTCCCCAAGCCTGTAGCATGGCCTGGGGTTGTTGTGGCCCAAGAGCAGGACTCAGCACTTGGCCTTGTTGAAGCCATATGATTGGCCTCAACTCATTGGTCCAGCTGGTCCAAGTCCCTCTGCAGAGCCTTTCTACCCTCAAGCAGATCAACTTGGTGTTGTCTGAAAACTTAATGAGGGTGCTCTCAATCTCCTCATTAGTATCACTGATAAAGATACTGAACAGGAGTGGTTCCAGCACTGAGCACTGGGGAACACCACTCGAGACTGGCTGCTAACTCTAATTTAGCTCTTTTCACTACTGTTCTCTGGGCCCAGCCATCCAGCCAGTGTTTGATCCAGCAGAGTGTGTGCCCATCCAGGCCTAGGGCAGACAGTTTTTTCATGAGAATGCTGTGGGGAACAGTATTGAAGGCTTTGCTGAAGTCCAGGTAATCAAAGTCCACAGCCTTTTGCTCATCCACCATGCAAGTCACCTTGTCATAGAAGGACATGAACTATTAAGCAGCAGCTGCCCCTCATGAACCCATGCTGACTGGGCCTGATGGTTTGTCCTGTATATGGTGTGTTATGGTGCTCAAGATGATTTATTCCAAGGCCTTCCCTAGCACCAAGATCAGAGTGACAGGTCTGTGGTTCCCCAGATCCTCTTTCCAGGCCTTCCTGTAGATTGATGTCACATTTGCTAATTTCCTATCAGTTAGGACCTCACCAGTTAGCCAGGACTGCTGATAAATCATGATGAGTGGCTTAAGGACTACATCTAGACAACTCCATCACCCTTGGGTAACCTATCTGGCCCCATAGACTTGTGTATATCTAGATGGTGCAGCGGGTATCCACACTCCGTATGCATCTATAGTTGAAAGTAGCCAAAAGACATCATGATCGTGTAAGAGAAAAACTAAGCACAATAATACTTGCCCCAGTATTTTAAGTGTAACTGAGGAAATTAAAATAAACTCCTAGGACAGCATTAAGGCTAATAAACAATAAGACTGAAGAAAAAAAAAAAGCCTGGAAGAATTAACATGGGATGGAGTAAGGAAGGATATTCACTACCTATTACAGGATCATTCTCACACCTTCTTCTAAAGCATCTCATCCACTTGCTACAGAATGATAAGCATGGTTTTGACACATCTGTGTTTGACCCAGCCAGGTAATTTGCGAATATTCTGAACTGCTTTTGCAGCCAAAGGCTTTTGGCACATCACTACAAGACCTCAAAATTTTCTGAGGCCTACCAACACTCCATTTTTTTCACGGCTTAAGACTTCCTCTCATCTATCAATGGTATAGTCCTCTGGGACCCAGGACGACCCACCTACACTGGGAATGGCAACAAAATGTGTCACTATCATCTTATCTGCCAGCAGGAAGAAACTATAATCACTCATCTGGACTAACAAAGTTCTAAAAAGAGAATGAGTTCTAAAAAACGGAGCTCTAATTAGAGAATAACTGCAATTACTGCAGACTGCAACTGTCTTTGCTTTTCAAGTTTTATAGTTCTAGCAAGGAAAATCAGTTCTATTTACTAAAACAACTTACAATATTTTCATAAGAAATCACACCAGTTTTCACATTTTACTTAGAGTGACTAAACAAGCTTTTCCAAGTCCGTTAGCTGAACTGAAAGAACAAAAAGTCATATTAAACATTGTATCTTAGTTGTTTCTGCCCCCAATGTTGAGCATCAGGAAAAATTTACCAATCTTTGTGTGAAAACATAGAAGTTATGGACATAAGCACACAGTTACTTTTGACCATGGCAACAAGATACACAAAAATTCTACTTGAAAGTACATACACAGGGAAAGCAAGGAAAGCACTTCTACGCTGACATAAATACATACCACATTAAGATAAAATGTTTATCTTTAAATCCTAATTCTATATCAAGATTATGCTCTAAATTCTGTAAATGCATATTTTTACTAAGAGTGCTTTCTGCAAGTACTGAGAGGAATATAGAGAAATCCACACTTTACTTATTAAAATATTTGTGAGGTACAAGTGAGAAATAGATTATTTGCTTTCAGACAAAGTGAAAAACTCTCCAAGTTTTATGTTTGCATTATGAAATTTCAAAGATATTAGAAAGACAAAATACCAGCTAAAGAGTACAAATAAAGTTTATTTAATTTTATCTAGAACAATTAAAGTACCCTAGTACTGCTCTAGTGCTCCTTACTACTTACCATATGATGATGCTGTCATATGTAAAACCTAGCTTTTCTTCAGCATGGCCAGTATTACAAAGCAGCTGAAAATGAAAAAAAAGTTTATTATTTACAACTCTTTAAAAGTGACTATATAAAACCACAGATTTTCTGGCAACACTTTCAAAGAAACACGAGTGATTTTGTTCATGGAAAGGGAAGGCTTACCAACTTCGGAGTTCCCTAAGAACTTCTGTTGTCACTATTCCGTTCCTAAACACACCAGGCAGCCACACATGAATCTGTAGCCTCTCATACTAGAGAAAATCTTACACAATTGTGAGCTGCCTACTGTTCACTTTTTCAACTCCAGATTGCTAGCTGGGCAATTGGTAACTTGAGCAGAGATCAAAAAGAATAAAGCCAAAACACACTGGCATTCAAAAAGAGGACCTCGGTGAGACTTTTGAAGCAAAGATTGACAGTGATGGTCCATAGCAGCACAGATGTAGAAAAAAGAAAGTAAATAAATACAATCAGAAGGCATTGTCAATGGTAAGCGTTCTGTAACTGACATTTGGCCTAGACTGCCATCACTTACGTAGAACTTGAACTGCTGAAAAATCAGTACAAAAGTTTAATTTATGCATGCAAAAAGACACCTATAAACTGTTGTAAATTCTGAACATTTCAAAATTAATAGACATGGTTGAACACAAGACTGAAGATTTAAAAGTGCAGTTTTACATCCAAACCCAGTCACAAAGGAGCAATCTACTGCATGCCAATGTTTTAGCCCCTTAAGGAAAGGAAAACAAGTCTCTTCTCTATGAAGAGCTGGTGCTGTTCTCCTTTGCAAGAGTGGCAAAGAAATTCGAAGTGATCTCATTTACTAACCCTAGCTAAAAATCATAGAATTCTTTATTATCATGTCCAAATCCCAAAGCACTTTTCCAAGCACTTCCAAAAACTCAAGTGACTAATACTGATTGCAACAGCTTTGCACTTTGTCCTCCCTTTTCAAAACAGGCATGTGTTCAGTTCTGAGCCAGCACACTATTAACAGTTTCTCCTCAGTGAGGAGCTCAGGAAGTATTTGTGCTAACTAGTGAATACCCCTGCTCTGAAAGTATTATACCAAACCCTCTGACGTGGTCTTTATTTATTGCTAACAGCAAGAAATTTATAATAAACTAAGTGAACAGTTAATTTAAGACTGCTATAAGTTGAAGTATTTAACATGTTCTATGCTCCTGTAGTACTGTTCATCTCTATCTGAAAAAAAACCAGCGTATTGCAAGAAACTATGCTTTCAAGGATGATTTAAATTTTTTAATTAAATAATTTTTCATATTGTGAGAACAATGCATAATGCTAATGCTGAAATTGGAAGTTGTTAATGAGGCAGGTTTTTAAACTGACCTGGATAAGCTCCATATTTAATAAGAATCTAAGTTAATGGAAATATTTAAGAAAAATACAAAACCTATAACCAAACATGATAATAAAACATAAGGAGAGTTATTACATAACGTCTTTTCCTCCACCCTTCAACTTTAAGTGATAATAAAATTAGACAATTGCTGCATTAACTGGATATGACAGTATGTCACTTCCTAGAATCAATCTATTTTTATGCCATGTTTTTGAACTGCCTAAGGCCACCACTGCTGCTGTCGCATTTCTATTGACATCTTATGAACTGTAAAAATTGGCTGGCAGAGTGTAAGCAAAACAATGTGAGAAGATAGTGAGTAGAAACAGTTCATTGTTCAGTTTCAGACAAGTACATCAATAGTTGGTTAGGCCAATAATTTATACATCTAAAAAAAATAAAAATCTCCTCAGCATTCCAACCCAGACACAAATGAGAAACCATAATTTAACATACCAGATTATCCTCAGGCTTTTTTTCTACTTCAAAAAAAGCCACAGAATTATAATTCTGAGGTTGGAAGAAACATTTTTGAGAAAGCACCTATTGTGTGCACTAGTGCATTTCCAAAATGAGTCCCTTATCATTGCACTTATCATTGGCTTGCATGTTGAGCAGTCCCAAGACAAAGAAGATGGCGTGTTCCTAGAGCTCACCTAACTTGCTGCTAAAGAGCATTCAGTTTACCGACAACTGGACTAGAGCTGGTCCAGTGGCCACTCTTACCAAACACATAGTTTGGTTATTAGCTCCTCAATACCTATTGTTTTCCTCTATATGTGCTCCCACTCCACACACTCTTACTCATACAGAAAGAAACTTTAATTTATCTTGAAACTGAAACATATCCATGTAACCTGACAACAGTTAAAACTTTCACCAAGTTTAACTGGTGGATGGATACAAATTGATGGTGTCTATGCATAAATTTTAAATATTTCTGACAGAGAATGCACAGAAATTATATATAGATTTATTATAGACAGAGTTGGCTAAAAAATTAGCTACTTTAGCTATCAGTTTACCCTGATTCCAGTGGGCCACAATTATTTATGTATTAGCTTTCTTTGTTATTTATACACGGTAGTGTGCCTTACAGGATTTCCAGATAGAAAGGAATTTAAAAGATGGGACAGCAAGATCAGAATTCAAAATGTTTCAGTGATTTAAAAGGAGAGCCCAAACTCAATAGGAAAATTCAATTAAAGGAACAGTGTAACGTATGCTTCAGGGTACCACACATTAACAGACATATGAAAACCGTAAGCAGTCCATCAGAAAAACATATCCAGAAAACACTCAGAATGTTAAAAATACAAACCCAAATTTTTAAATGAAAGCAAATCTTCTAAGTTACAACAAGCTATAAACTAAATGAGTTAATGTGATGTCATGTCAGGGGGGGAAAAAATGTTTGGGAATACTAATACGACTGCATTATGTATGCAATTAAGACACCTTTTTTTCCCCACTTCACAGACTACTCTCAAAAACTGCAAACAAAATTTCGGGTGTAATATTTTAAGAGTGGACAAAGTGGAAAAAGTAGCAGGCAAATCTACAATACAGCTAGGTAATATATCCATGAAGGTTGAACAATGGTGTTTATTTATCCTAGGGAAAAAAAAAAAAATACTAGGCAAAAGTAAGGTTGGATTGATACATGTTTATAAGGGAAAAAAATGTCACTGGAAGCTGCTATAAGGAAGATGTTGTTCAGCTCATCTCAATGCTTTGAGTACTTATGCAGCTATAAACGTCTGGTCTTAGATATTCTATAGGGAAAACCTCGCCACTTCTCATTTCACCTTCAAATAACATTAAACAGGTCAATGATTCTGGCCCAAATGCTAGGATTTTTTTGAGATGGCTCAATTCTTGACAAATCCAAGTAAATGCCATATGTTTCATTACAACATTTACCAATTAACACAGGTAACACTATGCAGTATAAGTTTGTAGGCAAGCAGTACCAGAATACTAAAATCTGCTTTTGGCTATATATCACTACTTTTCACTCAAATGGCACTGAATTATCATATCATGTAAATACCTGGAATTACATATATTACATATGAGATGTATTTTTATACATACAGAAATACACATTACATATTTCTATATATATACACACATGCAAATACACAAGAGCATATTCCTCTTTTTAAAACTGCCAGTAAGTCAACCCAAAATCAAAATTTTTTATATAATTGTAGAGTGAATGGGAATACCAGATTCTTTGAGAGTATGATTTAATATTAGGACAAAATAGTACTTACACTGGGCCAGACAGTGACTAACTTACAGTGAAGGGTTTTTTTCATGTTTACTGTCAGCTATGAGTTTTTCATGCTACTTGAATGAATCATAGCAGTATGAGTAACACATCAACATGTCTTGGAAACAGTAGCTCAAAACAACAAAACCACAGGAGGTTAACAGCATACATACATAAGTTGAGTGCACACTAAGACCATTCAAACTTACATTTAACAGAATAGTCACAGCAGTTACTAAGTAGGATATTATTCTATGTATCGAAAATTAATTATACTATAATTTTGGAAATACAGTTTGAACCTTCACTGGCAATATTTATGAGGGTACTACTTAGTAGATTGTAGCCTTAAGAGAAACCTCTATTGAAATTGCATACTCTGGATTTAGACCTACTATCTCTCCAGGCTTGTTCCACAGCTGAATGGCTCTCAGCAGACGTCTTGTTTCTATCTGCTATATATTTCATCACTCAAGTTTTGCCCATAGTGGTTGCCCCTTGAGTGAATGTTACAGTCAGAATCTAAGACACCTGGCTGTTGCAAAGACAGCTGAGATTCTAAAATGACAGACTATGAATTAGAGACAAAAATCTGCGAAACTCTCTTTAGCTGCAAACTCAATGCATATTGTTATGAAATTCAGCAGCATGGTCAAAAGTTTACAGATATATAGAGCAGAACAGTAGAGCCTCATTAAATAGAGTTAGTTTTGAGCAGATTGAAAATATAATTTTCCATATCACTGATGCTATTCACTTGCTAAATTCAGCTTAAACAAGTTTCATTTTATTCTTAAAGAACCATGTTCCTTTTTGAAAGAAAAATAGATCTGTGGATCTTTTATTCTGTTCATCATTTAAATATGCTTTTAGGTTAAAAAAAAGTTATAAAGAATCTCTCAGAAGCTAACAGTGAGATAAACCTTCTATAATAAAAGATTCTCAATAGACATTTCAAATCCAAAGATGTTTTCCACTAGGTGAATGCAATTTTACAGTTCCTTCTGGCTTTCATCAGCTACTTCTCATGGGGGTGGGGAAAATCCGAAAGAAGTGACAACAATGTTTTGCTATTAATCAGCAGAGACTGGGAAACTTCAAGGTGTTTGCCTTATGTAGCTGACCACATAAATCAAAGATGGGTAATCCTACCCAATTTACTGAAGCCAAAGGCACATACTAACTGCTGTGACATCTGAAAGGGTCACTGACTATCTACTAGAAGTCAAATCCTCAAACAGTTTTCAGGTCAAAATTCAGATTAACTTAACTAGGGACACAGGTGGTTTGAAAGCAACAAGATTACTTTTGTTTCATACAGATTAGGCAGTACTTCATGAATGCTTTCGTACACAAAACTGCAGCTTCACTTATTAGGTGATGAGCAGCTGACAAGGAGAAAAATTTCTATGTCTGCCACTGCTGCAATTCCGAACTAAACACACTTTTCCACAACTTCAGTGTCACCAGACTGGAAATGTTAATTTCTTAGAGCAGAAAACTTACAGTACCTGTTGGTGAAGAACAATTCACATTCTGCAGCCAGAGAGGCAAGAACATGAACGTTAAGGTTTCTACTAAGAAGTACTAGCTAAAATTTGAGTGAAATGCAAGTTTTTGTAAATTATCATGTATACAGTGTACTTTGCACAGTAAGCATGAATGCTGTGGGGACTTGAATGCCACTAATTAACACTTCTCTTCAAAGGAAAGACAAATTATAAGGGAGTCACGTCTTCAGCATGCAAGCTTCATATGAAATGCGTGCTGACGGTATCATTCTTGCAGATACAGCAAAAAAAAAATCCTCTTGGCTGCTGATCACCATTATTTTAACAAATGTTATTGAAAGTATTTAGCTCCTGTGTAAGTCTAGTTTTGTATGAGTTAAAAAATTTTCAAGGGTGATTACTTTCCTCCTCCTTAAATAAAGGGGGTGGGGAGTACAAACTCCACCTTTAAATTCTATCTGTCTTTCAAGGAAACACTAGGTATCCTGAAATGAATACAAAGCTTAATGTCCACCATGATCTTTCAGCAAAATCCATGTTAACTTACATTACTTGTTTCCACATGAAACACTTTGCTCGCCCTAACCAGAGAACTGAATAGCATTTTTTCCAAATGCCAGATCTGCCCACTCTTGGAAGCAAGCACCTAGGGCAGGAGGGAGCAACTGCTTAGACTGGTGCTGACATTTAAAGTATAATAATATTAGCTAAATATAATATTACTATACTTAATTATTATTAAATTTACCTCTCCTGATTATTATTA
>WTSP01020278.1:91397-102950 GCA_025331215.1 Actenoides lindsayi
GCAGTTAGTTAGAAGAATTGAGCTGAAAAGTAAAATTACTGAACAGAATTAGTTCTGTTCTCACTCAAACCAGGACAAATGGCCAGCATCCAAGGAGGACTCTGTCTGTTCTGCCTTCGACCCCAATCTGTGTGTTCCTGAATCTGGTACCAGAATCCAGCTCCTAAACACAGCTCCTGTCTGCTGCTGGGCCCAGGCTGGGACTCTCCCAGTGCCTGCTACACAGCATCAGTGGTGATGGTGACATAATTACCATCACGAGGGGCTTGGGTTTGATATTATTTTTTTGTACTTATTTGTATATATTCTATTTTTATTATTATTTTCATTAAAGCTGTTCTTATTTCCTTTTCTAATTGCTAAGTCTCTCTCCCTTATTCCCTTTTCCACTTTGGGGAGGGAGGGGCGTTAACAGAAAGCACCTGTTACAGGTCTAGAGGGCTGTCCTGACCCTAAACCATGGCAATGGCAAATTAAAGGATTTTTTTTTTTAGTGTATTCTTAAGTATGGATAAAGGTGGCAGGAAATATGGATTCTAGAGTTGCAGTCTGCTTGAAGCAGTGACAGCAGTTAAAAAAATGGAGCACTTTCTAAATTACTTTATCATAATATTATTTCTAACCAAGATATTGAGATTACATGTGTAAAAAAGCCATCCTTACGTCCTCACCCTTGGAATTATGTTAATTATTTGCACTTGGTCTTGTACGCCAAATTTGCGGACAGCATTGCTTTACTGCTAAAAATTCAGAAAAACAGGTTTTATAGTTGAAACGTTAACAACTTTTCTATCACCTAAAGCTACTGTATTATTACTTAAAGAGAAGCACAGAGCAAAGATGAAGATTGGCCACAAATTATTCTGGATTACTAGAGACTAAACTCCTTTAAACTTCAAAACACAGAAAGAAAAGAAATTGAAGGTCTGTTCCAAAGGACAGCTACAATGCTGATTTAAAAACTGAATATAACTTTTGATAAGCTAATATTTAGGTAATGTTTTACAGCAGTACATACTATCCTGCATAAGTTTCCTCAAACAGCAATTATGAAAATATTATTACAGTTAGGATTACATAAGATACCAAGGCAGGTTTAAAAACAACTGTTGTTCTTCAAATAACCTGTCTATTCATAAAAAACACACTCCTCCACTTAAACTTACAGTTAGGTCCTCAACTCTCAGGAAGAGCTGATGTAAATGCTATGAATCCTAGCAATCATTCTTGGTATATACAGTCCTTGCTTATTACGTATCCACCATGCCTCATGAAAGACAATGCCATCTTTCTGCAGTGTCAGATACGCAACAAACACAACTATAAACGGCACGCTATGACAACTAAAACAAAGATGAGACTATAGCCTCCTAAGAAAATTTCTCTCATTATCACTTCATAGTAAAGCAGAAACATAAATTATTTCAGAATACACAAGTAAACTCTGGAAGAATTTGCAAAAGCTTAAATGTTGAAAAGCAAAAGGGAAAGAAAATAGACAATAAGAAGAACACAAATGGAGGCACAAAATGCTGGAGGCTGGGGATGGTCCATAGCAGTGTGACTACCTGTTTGTTTGCCGCCCTTTTGTTCTACTCTCTCCTTTGCATCCATCACCAACTACTGTCAAAGACAGGACACAAGGCTGGAATGACCCAGTAGAGCTGTTCTTATGCTCAAAAGCCAATAAAACGCTGGACAATAAGCCTCTCCCAGATTCACCACATTGGATATAGTGGTATACAAATCAAATTAATACTTTCCAGTACAGCAACTATGAACTTGAATGCTGAATATGAACTTTTAGTAATGGTTTAAAAAATTATCTTTAATTTTTCCAACCCATTTTCCTCTTTTCTGTCATCAATTCTAGAAACAGAAAATTCAGGAGAGTCATAATTTTTAGTTGCTTTAATAAAAGATACACTGTGACTACCATTTGATGAGCTTATCAGATAAATCTCTAGTCAAAAGACTTCTGATTATCTGTTTTCCTGACTAATATGAAACTGACAAGTAAGTTAATAATATTATCAATGACTTTAGAAGAAAATTTGTGAAAGGGAGAAATATGATCCTATTTTTCCCCAGTTAGCATTCAATTAACATTTATTTGTTCAAGAATCCAGAAACACAAATGTTGTTCAGTTAAACAGCCCTTACTGATCAGCTTCAAGCTATCTGGAGGTAGCCACTGTCCCCAGAAACATCCTGGTACACAGTGTCAATGTAAGAAGAAAGAGCCCAGCAACATTAGCAGATGTAGGATCACCTGATTCACTGATGGAGACATGAAGGGCAATTTGTCAAGACATGAAAAGAGCAAAGTAATATCCTCAAATTCAAACAGTAAAAAAGATGCACAAGTAGAAACTACAGGTAATTCACAAACCGCAGTGGCTGCCTCAGGAAGCCTTTGTGTCAAATGTGCAATGTGATAACTACCCCCTTAAAATACTAAAGCCGTTAGATTTCAGAATAGTGCAGGTTGATGATGCTCGGTAACTCCAGTCATTTGTATCAAGGACAGGACTCATCCATCTGTAGCTGTGACTGTGCAAGACTTTTTTCCTGAAAAAGTCATTTTAAGAGAAGGGACAAGAAATATCATATTTATAAATTTCACAAGAAGATCTATGTACAATTCTTTAAACACAGAAGACATTTAATTTATTGGTTAAATTAAATTTAAAATCTATCCCACTGAAGTAACACCCTAACCTAAAAAACTGAGCTGGAAACACCGTATTTATGGAAACAGCAAATTTTTTCCACTTCTTTTTTTTTTTGTTTCATGAAACAAACAACCCAGTAATTCTACCCATGGAAATCACATATGGTTTGCATAAACAAGAACACATTCTAAATTCTCTAGATATGAGGTTACTAAAACTCATTTCTGACTTCACTGATGCTCAGAAGGTAACAAAGGAAAAAGATTACTTACAGATTTAATCTTTTTTTAAAAAACAGTAATTTTACAGCAACAGCTGTTCTTGAAAATCCTTTATTTTTATGAAGTAATGCGGTTTTAAAAATGTGGGGTTTAATTCAGTCTGTGTACACTTCAATCAGGAAACCAATCTTTAATGCAGCTAAAAAAACCCAACCAAAATCACTGTATACACATGATAGAACATACATCCTTACAAGAAGAGATTAATGAAATTCCCTGTTACTCTTTTATAATTATTTTTCCATACATCAAGTCAATATTGTTTAGCTTTAAATGCCCTGCCTCTATGCACAAGTATCTCCCACTAATCATGCTTCAGTCTTAAATCAACAGCTGTAGCTCATTTCACAACAAATAAAATTTATGAAAATCTACCTCTTTCATTTTAGTCAAACTAGTACTTACTGACAATAGCCTATTCAGATATGGATATGAGTAACTGTCCTAGCTCATCTTTACCATTTTGCCATCCTTTAGGTCTTGGACTCACAAGGACACTCAGAATATCACTTATAAGCATGAAATTACCCATTTCTCCAACTGAAAGGGAGTTCAAAATCTTTGATTCTTTCACTTTACATATCAGAGAATTAAGAGTATTTAATTTCTACAGAATAAATAAACACATAATTTTAGAAGTAGCTTTCTGAAATGTTCCGGGACAGTAACCTGTCAGATATAGCCAAGACTGTAGCAGCAACATTTGGAGTAAATGGGCTTAGAGAAGTCTAGATAGTGAAGAGCAAAACCAGTAAATTTAGAAACAAAATCTCCCATTCAGCAAAACTTTCATAAAGGCTCTACCACTCAGAGTAATTTATTAATGAACAATATTAATTCCAAGGATATTGCTATTCAGATAGAATTTGGGCGAAGAGACTTCCTCACAATATTTCATTACCCAAACTGAGATGCTGCTTGCTACGCTGATGAGTATAACCAGAGCGTAAGAACACGAGTCCTACAGAGTTTTCACTTATGTGCTAACAGTAAAATTCATGCACGTAACTAAGAAAATACAACTGTAAGTAGGGTTTTTTGTTCTTTGAGGTTGGAGTCTCTTCAGTGGGTTTGTTTGGTTTGGGTTTTTTTGTTTGTTTCGATGTGGGGGTTTTTTTTATTTTATTTTTACTCCATTTTCCTCACTTACACATCTTTACCAGCATCCCTCCTCTTCATGAGTTATAAGGATTTAGTGAATACACTCTTCACTAATCATTCTCTGAAGTTGTGCTGACTCCTACTTTTTTCCTGATGTGTTCTATCCAAATTTTCCAACACCATAACAGCTGTTTGGCAAATGGAAAGAAAAAAAATAATTCCACGTATATATGAATATACTAGCACTGCAGATTTTTAAACAATGATAAAGCAAAATACATTTTATTATGAGAGTAACAAGTACTCCAGTTAAAACAGTTTGTCAACTATAGGCCAGCACTTGTGCAGCAATGTTATGGTACCTTCCCTTCTGTATAAGAACTCATCAAAGGAGTATTGCTCAGTGTGCAAATTCCCCTGCACAATGTTATAAACATATGCCTACCTGCAAGTTGTTAAAAACAATTCCAATGAAAAGCAAACCTTGTATTTTATCTAATCTTTTGTGTAGTTATCAAAGCCTCAAATCACATGTCTATGTCTTAGATGTAAGAAGCTAGCTAGTTTTAAAGTTGATGACTCATGTAATTTATATTTAAAAGAAAGCAAAATAAAATAAAAACAAAACCAAAAACCCACCACCAAAACAAAACACACCAACAGTCTAAAGCAGGAATATCAATTAGTGTGAAAGATTACATGCTTATCTGATTTTTCAGTACATCCCCCAAACTAGTCAGCTTGAGAACTGGTGTTGAAATGATGGCTATCTTGTAACCCTGTTGAAGATTATTCTTTTCTGCAATGTTTGGGTTTGTATGGATATAAACAGTTGGAAAGCAGCAGTTTTTTACCATAACTGACTGTTTTAGTTGTTCCCATCTTAGATAGAAAAACTCTACCTGATGTTGAGCATCTCTTCAGTGTTATCTTAGGGGAAAAGTTCCAAGATTGTTAGGGGATTGGTAAAGTATGCACGAAGGTCATGAATCTGGGCAAATAAGTGATTTATTTCTTTCTGAGAAGGCTATCGTTGACATGGCTTCCTTATTTACTGTAATTATGATGAGGGGTGTGTTTCTTTACATAGCATCTACACTGAATAGGCACTGACTGCAAAAAAAAAAAAAACCAACCCTGAAACTAAGCACTGTATTAATCTCACAGCAGGCTGGGGTGGAGGGAAGGAAAAAGCTTGAACATTTATGAAAAAGACTAAAACATTCATATCAAGAAGGCAGAATAAATTACAGATTTTGGTACTTCCAACAGTTTCTAAGATTCAAATGACAGGGGGCAGAGAAGAATACTATAATGTTGTGGAAACACAGCATTGCTGAAACACCTAAGAAGTTGTTTATACTGATACAAATTGCAGAACAATCTCTTTTGTCAAATATAAATAGAAACCACAAGGTATTAGAGCAGTCATTTTATTCTCTGCCCTTCAGAAAAGTGCTGACATTTGTTGACCAAGCTGAACCACAGCAGCAAAAACAAAGAATCCACCCACAAAAACAAATTTAGAGATGCTGTACACAAAAACTTTGACAGATACAAATGCAGATCTTGAAAGATACGGTAATGCCCAGCCCCTAGAGATACTTTCCCACTAGGTGAGCAGTTCATAACATTTTAAAGATGCCTTTTGTTAACATTTTTCCTTCATTAAAAATGATGTTTGTTTTCACAAAATGGAAAGTGAAAATACTGTAAGCACACACCACTTCAGCAGATATGAGGAGTCTTAAGATTGTAAAAGCATCAATACCTTGCAAAGCAAAGCCAAAAGTACACAAGTGTTATTAATCAAGCTACTGTAATACAGAATTCAAAAACAATGGTCAACTAAAGCACAAGTGCAGACAGGAAAGCTAAGTGTATGTCATAACTTCGGAGTGCATATACTCAGCACCTCTAACTCTCTTACTTTCAAAACCTACCAAAAGGTTACACATTGCTCAAAAAGTTAGCAGGCCATCATGACTGATCACTTCCCCTTCGGTCTCCCTATATAAAAAAACCCCCAACAATATACAACAATAATGCAGAAGGAAATTTCTCAGACAGCAAGACAAGACAGGTATCTCTGCAGCTGTTTCTCATGTTACTCCTTTGTATCTCATAAGAACTGGAAAGAAATTTTACTATTATCTTCTTGCTCCTAATCGGTCTTCTGTTACAGATTCATAAACAAGGGAGCAACAAATAACAGCTACTGCTCTGTGTGATCTGCTCTAACTTAAGCATTGTGCTGTAGCTACCCATGTTACAATGAGATGTTCGAATGATGGCATACTGCAAAGAGAAGGTGAAAGACACCCACACCTTTCATTTATTTAGTTATTTTTAAGATCTTGTTTCTGTGTTGCAGTGGAGCCCCACTCCCCCATATTTTCAAGCCAGACCTGGTACTGCAATAGTATGCAAAGAAGAACTTAAAGACTTTCAGTAACAGTCTTGCCATTAGCATGGAAAAACTGTCTTTGATGCACCAAGAAAGTATTCACCAGCTACCATTTCTATACTGATTCCCTACTGCCTTGCTGCAAGCACTTCCCAGAAGGGCTTTTTTCCCTCCCCCACTACTTGAGTTCTCAGTATCAGACAGGTGTGCAGTCTCCCTCCCTGCTTCTTCCATGCTGATGAAGGAGGCTGGAAGCAGCTTGGTCATCAAATCTCAAGCTGAATTTGGAAACAAAATTCACCCAGCCTTCTTTGGCTACCCCACAAATAACCCTTTAAAATGTCTGACATTTTTGTGAGCTGTAAACTGCAAATAGCATGCTGAGATGTTTGTCCTGAATGCAATGTATTACAATTTGCCATGTGGCCACATGGAATCAAATACAACATGGTTTAAATTCATGCAAGAACAGTAAGAAAAATAATACCATTCAGAATTCGTTAAGTTAAATACAACTTTGGTATCTTTTGTTTTTACCTACATGATAAGAGGATATAATAGACAATGGAGGCAAAAAAAAAAAGAAAAAGGATTATTTTTTTTTTTCAGGCAAGACTAGCCAATATTGTGAAACTCACCCTCAGGGATGAAAAAAAAAGCCATTATTTTCAGCTACTTTATTCTTATCTGTCTTGTGTGGTAGCTAGAAGACTCAAAATTTACAAAATAAAGAGAATTGGCTGTACAAGAAAACGTGATAAATCAAAGTAGTATCTCATAACACATGTTTATGAATAATAAACAGAAGTACTGATGTTGGAGATAGGTACCTTTCAGTTAGTTAAAGAGTACAGTACCAGAAAGTGAAGAACTGTTACCCTCAAAAAGGGGAAAATGAAGACATGTACAGCACTTGACCATCAGCAGCTGGCACCCCCGTACTCTTCCCAAGCTTCAGTAAGCAAACAAATTCTGAAAAGTTCTTAATAGCCACAGCAGGCTTAGAGCTACAGGAATCCAATAAAACAGGGATCTCTTGAAAGAAGGACATCTAAAGGAGCCTGAGTACAGGTAAGGCACTGTGAGAGACAGCTCTCAACTAGGCAAATTCT
Organism: Actenoides lindsayi; assembly: GCA_025331215.1. Classification (NCBI taxonomy): domain Eukaryota; kingdom Metazoa; phylum Chordata; class Aves; order Coraciiformes; family Alcedinidae; genus Actenoides; species Actenoides lindsayi. The sequence goes on from WTSP01020278.1 coordinate 98,974, forward strand.
ATACTACGTAGGACTTCACAACCCAAAGTCAACCCCAACAAAGGAAGAAGTGTTGGTCACCCAACAAGACAAGGCAATTCAGTTACAGTGGTGAGCCAAGAAGTTAACAGCAAGTGAACCATGGATTACACAAGCCTTTTATAGTGCCCAGAGCTTTGGGAGGTATATAAGCTTCTGTAATTCAGCTTGGGACAGCTGTCAAACAGTCAGGAGTAAAGACGAATTATGCTAAAAGCATATAATACTTGTATCATGGTCACATACACAGCCACGACCAGACCGAATGCAAGAATTCCTACCCAAGTGTACTAACCTGGTCTATAACTTCAATTGTTCTTTCTCACCTTAAGAAGTTACAAGCTTGATTTCAGCATCTTAATTAAGCCAATCTGCCTCATCCCATTACTAATTCCTTCCAGATGACTGCAATGGGAGTTGCACTGGTGGTGAGTTTGTCCTCCTTTTCCTGTTCTATTCTGAGTAGGTAATACAACAAAAAGGCCAAAAACAGAGTACTCAGAATCCCAATTACTAATTGCAGTTTTGTAATCAACAGAAAAGACAACATATAACCTTACGTAGACAAGCAATAGTCTAACAAGTATGTGCACAGATTTTTCTTATTATACCAACATCACACCCAACAATATTTGTGCTGGGGTTAATTTTTCTAGAGGTGATCATCCTTTCACCAAATTGATTTTGTTTAGAAAATTACTGTCTCATAAGAAGAATCATCAGAATCCTCTGAAAAGATGGGGTACACCCAGGGCTGAGTGGCCCAGAAGATTAAAAAATAATAATTTAAAAGAAAAAAAAAAAGCAAACAAAAAAACCCACACAAACAAACAAAACCACACAAAACCCAACAAAAAACAAACAAAAAACCCAGAAACTGCAAACTACAGGCTATACATTAGCATCTTTAGTCAGGCTAATCTTGTACATATTGTTAAGATACACAAACACATGCCGTGCACCATCATATAAAGTGTTTGTCTTTAACATTATTAGCCACCACTTTTAAAATAGGCAGAGCACCAAGAAGCTCCAAAGAATAAAAACCTACAATACCAACTATTGTAAACATACATAAAAGAACAATGTGGTGTGTTCTGGGAAAACAAGGGCACTGCTCAAACTATAGCAGCAAAGAGCAAACGAAGAGCAGGCAGAGAAAGGTATATCAGCTCTACAAGCAGCAAAGCACTGATTAAGCCTTACTGCACAAAAAGCCAGGAAGACCTAGGACCCAAAGCAGCAAACAGGACTCGCACTCTCCCCACATCTATTATTAGTTCTGAAATACTTAATAACAGCACAGTCCTCTTGCATGGACAGAGTGTAGTTAGTATATAGTCCACAGGTTTGAACTAGTTAGTGAGGATCTAACTTGTATGCTAAGTCATGCTCATCAAGCCATCACCAACAGGAACCTGTTTAAAATGCAGCAGTACCAATCTAATTTTACATGTTTGTAATAAAGAGGACATTGTAACTAGAGGCACTGTTTATGGTGATTCTCTACTGTGCCTAAATCACATATTTCACATTAATCAACACAAAGTTCAGTTGTCTTGGAAAATAAAAAACATCTGAATACTCTTAAGTTACTGAAAATGTGAGCCCTGTGGAAAACTATGTGATCCACTCCTCATGGTGAATTATTAGTATTATTATTAGCACTGTATTATTAGTAAAGAATTGAGGGAACAATTTAAAATATTTAAACTAATTGCTCACATAAGTATTATAACAGCTGGAAAACCAAACATTCATTGTGTTCAGCGTGGAAATCAAGTTTTCATCTGGCTTAGTTACTGTGTTGCTGAGACTTTTTATGGTTGTCTTCTCTTTAAAACAAAGTTACTATCTACCCCAGATAGCTGTATGATTACTGATCAGTTACCTGTAGCTTCTCTGACAAGAAAAACCTGAAACCCTTACTTGTTAAGGGGTTCACAACTAAATTTAAAGCAGTTTCTTATTCAGCTGCAACCTCTACTACAATTATTCTCACTTTTTAAACAGGGGCTGTATACAGTCCTAGTGCAAACCACCTTTCTTTCATTGATTAAAATTTATTTTGCATCTTACCTGAGAGCCTCTTTTACCTTAAAATACAATGCACATGAAGGTGTGCTACAGGTCTACTACTACAGGTCTTATGGAATCAGCAGGTGGTTGAAAATACCTCATGTCAAAAATCAGTATCATGACAGTCACCAACTGAATTCTGAGTAAAAGACTGCAAACAGCTCACTTCTAAAAAATTACCACTCCAGCATTTAATTTTTGTGTATTGTAGCGTACTGAAGTAACTGATGCAAAAGAACAACATAAAAAAGTTACTAAACCAATTCTTTAAAATCCTGATTCTGTACATTTCAGAAATGGCTAACACTGCTTACAGTAATAATTGCGTCAAGCATTTGAATGGTTAAGGCCTCCATTTCACATTTTGTTGACTTGATTTAAATGTAAAGACAGTGTCTCACTAAAGCAATCCTGGCCATTTGGAGATAGAGAGGGAGGAGACATATGAGTCTGCTGCTTTAAACTGAAAAAACCTCTGCTTTTCCCAGGAATTAAAGCACACTTGTATGATACATATACACAGAGAAAACTTTCAGTCCCTGGTAAAACTGATTAATAAAAAAGTACTAAACAAAGAATTAGAGGTAGAATTGTTGATACAGCCTCTTACTAATCCAAAAACTTTATTGATGCTGCTAATATGTGTATTTCCTTATATTTCACATTCCATTTCTATCTCATTGATTCTGTCATTTCCCTGACTACTTCCTCATAAAATGGGTCTATTCAGGATACCAGCAGTCCTTGATGTCCTCAACCAGTACAGTTATACTACAAGCATCAACTTTATTCCCTCCTGCACATCAGGATCTTCTGCCTCAGGGAAGACCATTGCATCTAGTGGGACAGTTAGTTTCCCGCATTTTATTTGTCTCTTTGGGAGAGACTAACCCTTACCTTAGCCCTCGGCAAGACAAGATGAACTATGTATTTGGTGATGGAACGAGTTCCTATTTGTCCGAGACAAAATTAGTTACTGTGTAGCAAATGTTATTGTTGCTTCCTTCCTCTTAATACACCCCCTCCCCCCCCCCGCTCGCCCCGTCCATCTGAGCGCGATGGAGGATGTTTGAAGCAATTTACGAGCAAACGGGAGATGAGGGCCTTCTGGTCTTAAAGCAAGCGGCTCACAGCAAGCACGGTGGCCAGCGGGCCTAGGACAGGCAAGGATATACGACAAGGGATGGAGACAGGACCGGCCTCCACCGCCGAGGTGCTCCCCAGAGGCGCACGGCCCGACCAGCCGAGCGCAGCGACGGCCGGGAACGGAGCTCGGGCGGCGAGGCCGACGGGCGCGGCACGGGCAGCCCCCCTGCGGGAGCGACGCTTTAAACAGCCCCGTCTACAAGCAACGACCTCCTCCGAAAACAACTCCAGAGGCGGCCGAGGAGCCTCCGCCCACACGCAGGGGCTCCCCTCGGCTACGGTCAGGGAAGGCCAGTCCTGTGGCCCGGTCACGGCACCGCGATGCCCCAGGTGCCCGTGCAGCCCCGCAGTCGGCGAGGGCCGAGGAGAGACTTCCACCTACGGGCAGCCGCGCTCACTACAGGACTCCAGGCAGCCCACCGGCGGCGGGCACAGGCACTCCCGGCTGCTCCTCACGTCCCTCCCCACCGCCCACCGAGCCCCCGCGGCCGCCTCGGAGCGCACAGGCCGCTCGCCACATGCAGCTCCCCGCGCTCCGCCGCGGGCGCGCACCGAAGGGGAGACTGCAACACCCGCCCCGCTGACCCCTGGCCGTACCTCGGCTGAGATCGAGGGGGACGCTCTCCTCGCCGCTGTCGTTCCGACCTGCGGGGACAGGAGAAGAGAAGCGCGTTAGGCTGGCGGGGAGGAAGAAGCAGGAGAAAGAGAAAGGAAGGAAAGCCCCGGAGGTGGCG
>WTSP01020279.1:0-41980 GCA_025331215.1 Actenoides lindsayi
TCGCCGCTCGCAGGCGGGGTGGGGGCCCGGATCCGCCGCCGCCGCCCGGCGCGGGCGGGCCTCGCCGTGCGCCGTGCCCGCCGGGGCTGTAGGTGCCCTGCACCTTGTAGCTGCAGCGGGTAGCGGCCGGACCGTGCCCCGGGGACGGGCTGGCCCGAGCTGGGTGGGTGCGGGGCCCTGTCATCCGGAGGTGCCGGACCGGGGTCAGCCTGCAGTGACCGGGACGGGAGATGCCAGCACCGCTCCTGCTTGGACCCGTGCCCCCGCCGCGGGCGTCTGCTGCCAGGGGATGTTCCCCGGTTCAGAGCGCCCTTCTCAGGGGAAAAAGGCTGGGAATAACCACCCGTAACAGGGCTTGCTGCAGAGGTGGGGGTGGGGTGGGTCTCCAGTCGTGCACAGTTGAACTCTGTAAAGGGATGCTAAAATTCTGCACAAGGTGAAATTTTCTCTCAACATCTTTTCATTGTTTCAGGAGTCTCCAAAGTCTACCAAAAGCACCACAAAGCCAGGCAGCAGCAGTAGCAGCAGCAGCAGCAGCAGCAGTGGGAAGGATGGTGGGGTGGAGAATTCGGAAGAGGTAAGGCTTTCACCTTGGATACAGAAGTGTGCGTGTGCAGCCCGACTTTGAGGAGGAATAACTTTGTTCATTCTAGCTACTCCAAGCTGCTCTGCCGGATAGCGTGTGTCACCGAGATCTTAAGGAATCAGAGAAGACAGTGGCAAAGACTAACGTTAAAGATGAAATTAGTTGGCCTAAAGGGAACATTGACTATGGAAGAGGCAGGATGAGTCTCATACCCTACAGCTCTGCGAAAGGAGTTCTGGCACAGAGCTGGCAGTGAGCACTGCTCACAGAGGTGGGCAGAGTGGGGTAAAGTTGGCTGCAGAGAGGGAAGAGCCATGGTGATCAGGAAGGATGAAGCCTGACAGAAAGGAGCTGCTTCCTTGCTCCTGTCAGAGCAAAGTGCAATAAACTCAGTTGTCACCTCGTGTCAGAGTGGGAGAATAGTGAGAAGCAGTAAAAAAGGAATGTGTCCTTCTAAGGCATTTTCTGAGGGAGTGAGATGAGGAAGTAATGGATAGGGCACCTGAGAGAATAGAGGTAAACTGCTGGAGATGAAATGGTTCTCCTTTGGTATAACAGCCTTGTTGCTGAGCACAACATTACTCACAAGAAGGCACAGCCTGTATCCCCAGCTGTGCTGAGTCTCTCTCGCTCTCAGTGTTGATGTTGCCGAGCTGGATGTGTTAGCATGGCCTCAGCGGAACGATATGATGAGCTGTGCTTAGAATTAGCAAAAACTGGGGTAAACCAGAACTTTTCTGATAGTCTTGAGTTTGTCCAGCACTCAAACATTGTGGTTGGGGATTTTGATACTTGGTTCAGAAGAGCATTGTATGCACGTCCAAGGAAGCATGCGTGTGTGTGTGTGGTTTATTATTTTTAATACTGCAATTTGACAAACCAGCTGTGCCACTTCTGTGTCTGTAGAAGCCTGTGCTCTCGAGTCTTGTCTGGAACATGTTGCTCTTGTAATTTGAAAGGTTGGGTATAGGAGACATGTAAGGTTAATGAAGACTAGGAAGAACTCTGTTGCTCAGTGAAATGCTCATAGTCAAAATAAGGTTATTTTAGAGTCTTCTTCAAAGCATAGGTCTGTATTGCAGTGCCTCATAAAATATCCCTAGTGCTAGCCACTCGGTTTCAGGGTCCGAGCTGTACTCATGTCTAACCTGCAGTGTGGCCAGCAAGGAATCAGAAGCTGGCTTTGTTTGCCTTGGAGCAGGTAGCAGTTTTGTAGCTCCTCTTTTTGTTTCCCATTCAATCTTGGCCTCTGCCTGTTGTATTTTGTGTATCCAGCTGAAAACAGCTTGCTGGGAGAAAGAGCTGTCTGCCAGTTGTGAGGAAATGAGAGCATTCCTGCCTTGGCATCATGAGGTCAGGATTACCTTTTATTTGGTACTCTTTGCTGAGTTCACAGCTCTGGGAAGAGGAAGGAAAGCTTTGGTCTTGCAATGTGAGGATGAGGGATAGCCATCAAAGCAGAGTGCTCTGATGGTCCCTGTCCAAATCAGTGGTGGGCTGTGGCACTGCTCTCCTGGCTACGAGTGTTGCAGTAAGAAAGGCAGAATAGTGCAGGCCACGAGCTTCCTTCTGTGACCTGAAATGGCACATAATGTCTGGTTGTGCCTGGGTGCACAAGAAACTTAGAAGTGATGCGTCTAACCTTCCCTCCCACAAAACGTATCCAGCCACTTCCTCATACTCCAAACAAAATCCAGCCCTTCTTTAAGATGGAAGGCTGGGTCTCCTTTGATCATAGGAACAGAGAGCAGAGCAGAAAGAAGACACCTCTCCAGTGTGCACTGCCATGGATCTCTTCTCCCTTTCCCTGTTGAGTTTGCAGTGAAGTTTGTTCTCTCTTGGTGCTTTCCTGTCTCTGGACTGCTCTGCTGCAGAATGGAAGAGAGCTCTTTGTTTGATAAGAAGAAATGTATACCAGTTTGAATGCGATTTTCCTGCTCTTCAGGAAGCACAGAAAGGTATTTTGACTTTCACATTTGGGGACTGTGAGGAATTAGGTAACGTGTGCTGTGAGCGGGAGTCCTTCATCATGTCAGAAGCAGGAGGTGGTTTGACCTGTGAAAGACCAGGAGTGGTATTACCTGGTGGGATTGATGGGCTGAACCTAGCCAGGATGTCTCTGCTGCCATTGTGAGAGTTTTGTGCCCTGTAAATTCCTTCAGGGAGTATGGTTGGTTTGTTGCCTTCTCTAGGGTGAAAGTTGTGTACACCAAAGAGAAATTTCTTTTTTGTCATATCTCAGTTGATGCTTAATGGGCTTGCAGCAGGAGACCAGTATTTGGGCAGCCCTCTGCCAGTATGTGCTTTCCTCTCTCACACTGTGCTCCAAGAAGCAGGGGTAGACTCAGCCCTAATTTATCCTGGTACCAGAAAGTTGTGACTTGTTTTGCGGGCAAGTTGTCTGGCTGGTGGAATGAGTAAAGCTTGTTGAAGGGCAGCTCTGGTTTGACAGATCTGAGCAAATGCAGCAGACAAGGACGTCCTATGGGGATCTCTGTGGAAGGAGATGAAGAGGGTAGGAGTCAGTCCAGAAACCCTTAAGCACAGTGCTTTGTTCTCTACAGTGAAGGAGCTTTTAGTGGAGCTGATCTGGAAGGGCAGATATGTTCAAAAGCAGACGCATCCCCACAAGGGAAGGCAAGTGTTTGAGTTCCTTCATAAGTACAGGGGAAGCACAGTGTTCTTTTAGATGCCCATCTTAGGATGAAGTTGTATGAGGTGAAGAGCCAGCCCCTGGCTTTGTGGGGGGCAGTTTGTTCAGGAAGAAATGGGAGCAGTAGAGGAAAACATGAGAGCAGGGAGTGGGAAATAAAAGGTTTGTTCAGTTCATTCCCTCTGGAACATAATGAAGATATGAGTAGAGAGAATTTCTGTGTGGCTAAAAGAAATAATGTCAGCGAGCAAGGCAGTGTTGAATGAGAGGATGAGAAAGAGTTACTCCTTATGGCCAGAAAGACTGGGAGAGGCAGCTGGGTGGGGAAGAGAGTTAATGACCTGGAAGTGGGAACAGAGATTAGCAGCAGCAGTAAAGAGGAGAGAGGAGTTGCTCTGCAGCCTCTAGGGCAGCTTGGAGCCTTGCTGATGAGATTTGCAGCTCTGGGAAAGGATGCTCCTTTTCAGTGAGCTGCTGCATTACGTGTTTTGCAGATATCTCCATGGGGCTTGTTACTGCGGTACCTGGAGTTCGTTATTCAGAGGCAGGCATTACAGTGTGTTGATGTTACTTCCGAGGGAGAGAGCTTGATTTTAATAGGGAAGCTGTGTAACAGCAGACAAAGAGAGCAGGTACTGACTTGAGGGATGGGAAGGGAAGAGTCATCTGAGGAGGAGGAGCTGAGAGGAGGTCTGGGCTGAGAAGATTAGCAAGCAGGGGGTGCTCAAGGGACCAGTGAGGCTGAAGGGCTTTCTGCGTGGGGATGCACACACCCAGCCACGGTAGGAATGCCTGCAGAGGTGAGGTCATGCAGGGGTAGGAATGCAGAGAAGCTGACGCAGCTCAGGGTGGCTGGGGAAAGAAGGTCCCAGAGCCCAGAGTGAAGAGAAATGGCACAGAGCAAGCCCAGGGCCCGGGGCTCCTTGACTTGTGTGGGCAAGTTCCTCGCAAGCAGGAGAGGTGGTGGGAACCAGTGGGAAGGAAGTGTTACGAAGCCAGGGAGCCTGTGCTTGGGGGAGTTCAAATGTGGTTACAATTGGGGCTGGCTGGTCCTGTTGGCATGAGTAGCTGCTGCACCGCAGAAGGAGAGGTGCGTCTGCCGCACCACGCTTGGGTGAACAGCTTCATGCTGTTCTCTGGTCACTTCAGCATGTGCAGTGTAACAGCTGCTGGCAAACAGTGTCTCCTGAGCAGACAGCTTTGGTGGCGTGAGCCTTGCCCGTCAGGAAGGGGCTGATCCTGCTCAGGTAGATGTATGCCTGCAGCCATGCAGTGCTCAGCTGGTGGTGATGTCAGGGGGACAGTTTGTGAGGTCGACACCTGTGCGTTAAGAAGAAAAGCTTTGAGTTTTAGCAGTCTGCTGTGTTTCCTGGGATGGAAGCTTCAGAGAAGAAAGTGTTAGGAGACTTAAGGCTCTTCTGATTCATGTGGCCATGGTAGGAGGTTTTGAAGGCAAAAGTAGGCCTGCCACAGGAAGCGCCTCCTGAACACAAGTATTCAGCTTGATGCCAGAAAGTCCATATAGAGGCAAACCCTCTGAGGGCTGCAGCATGAGAGAATAACTGACCTTCCCCATTAGCGGATTTCCTCTAGCAAACTTGCTTGTGTGATTTTCGCTTGTTTATGTTTCTTAAATAATTAGCAGCTAAACCTAAAGCCGTATTTTGTTTCTTTCCATGCCAGCTGTTGAAGGTTGTAGAAGCTGGTGGCAGGGACTTTTCCAGACCCCTGATGAGGGATGTGTGGCTGCAGCCTCTTAGTAGGCAGTACATCCACCATGCTGGGAACATTTGCATTGCACGGCATTTCTGGGTGGGTGGGGAGTACAGAGGCATGTCCTTTCACCTAGGAGGACCCAGGTGTCCTCCTTCCTTCAGTGTTACCTGTGAGGCTGCCAATGCATCTTCTGTTTCTCTCTGTACCATCTTTTCTCTGTGGTGGCTCAGCATTCAGATTTTTGCCTTCTTCCCTCTGGAAGAAGAGTAATGCAGAGTAGAGCAGTAGCCTTCCCAAAAGCATCTGGACAACATCTGAGTGGCTCTTGCTGCCCCGATACCCAAATATTCAGTGTGAGGAATGAACTTCTTACTCTTCGAAGGTTGCCTTGCAAGCTCATCTTTCTCCCTCCTCTCATTGTGGGGCAGTCCTGCTCTGTGAAAGGAATCAGATCAAATCTAAACTGAAGAGAGTTCAAATTTTGTTGTCGCTCCCCACCTTGGCTTGGAGCTGAACTTGAAACAGAACCGCTTAAGATACACTTCAAGCAGAGCCAGACCAGCATCAAAATATTTCTGATTCTAAGTAATGACTTGACAAAACAATTCGTGTTTTGGGCACTGTTTTTCACAGGGAGTCTTTGCATTTGCATTAGGAACTGTAGAGCAGTGTCTCCTTGTAGGCAGCTTTTCCTATTTGTAACTTGCTGCCTCCTGGTGTGCTGTGGGTGCAGTAACTCTTGCTCTTGCACTGTGGTACTGTGCTGCACCTCTTTGGAAACCATCAGGACTCGGATCAGGGTAAGGCCTGGGCAGGGTAAGGTGCAGCTCAGCTGCTTCTCACAGGAAGAGACTGGCCATATTTCTCATTTGGAGGAGAGCTCTGATGAGCTTCTGCGCTGCTGGTGCTTTGCCTCAAAATCCTGCTGGTTGGTGTTCTGGGGAGGTGGTGCATTTGTACCACTGTGCTGTATATGGCAGCTGGGAGTTCACGAGGGAAGAAGGGGGTGACATCCAAGTATTTCACCCACCTCTGCTCATCATCTATTGTGCTATCCCTGTTGTGTCCTAAACAGATTCACCTTGCAGCTCCTTGGCTTCATGTGCCAGTGGAAAGGAGATGGCAGAGCTGAGGAAGGGAGGGTTGCTCAGACATGCAGCAAAGCCAGAGTAGGTTGAGTGCTGTCTCCAGCTGGGGAATATTTTTTTCCATATTAAGTTTTCCATGAGTTGGGTCAGTGTGGTGTTAAAGGATCAGTTACTGAGCCATTATGGCTCAAATGGGACTTGAACCAGCAGAGCTTCAGCAAGGTCAGAAGAGAGCTGAGCTGAGCAAACATTGGCTTGAGTTTCTGGTCATCTGCTTAAAATAAGAAAGTACTTCTGTAAGTGCTGTTTAACAAGCATGAAGTTGAGAGGACGTCTGCTGGAGAAAGGTACAGGCAAAGAGTTTGTGTGGCTAAAAGGGGTGACGCGGAAGAAGCAAACAGGAGAAGTCCAGACAGCAGTGAGGCTGAGACAAGGTGGAGATGGAGGGAGCAGCCAGGACAGGCTGGGAAAGCTCACAACCTGGGACCTAAGATTTGAGTATGGCCTGTGTGCTTCACAGACGAGCAGCTCCTGGTCTGTGGATGCAGCAGTGATTTTAAGTGGTCTTCCCTATTGCCTTTCCAGGGCTGTCATGTCTGCTGTGTGCTACACGCTGCTTGGCTTTTTCCCAGGTGTTCCTCTGCACAGGGATAAGGAAACAACCTGCTAGCTTTTAAAATTTGTTTGCAGTGTGTTTTCCAGACTGTGGTAATCAGAGGCGACAGCACACTGAGATTTCTATCTTGACTATGAAAGGTTCTTATTTCTGCTATTTTTTTTTTGTGTGTGTCAACAAACTCCTGTAACTTGTTGCAAGACATGGCTTTGCTTTCTGTATCCCTGGCACTCGCTGTGCCCAGAGGCCGCGGTGTCTTTGTGGTACCTTACGGGTATGAGTCAAACTGATGTGCACTTTGCAGGTACGCTGCAAATGTATCCAACGGGTCCAGAGCGCTGAATTGAAATGCAACAGTGAAAAATATGCAAGATATCCAAGAAGATGCTGATGGGATCTGATTGCTTGGGAGGCTTGTCGGTGAAAGCTTAGGAGTTGTTTTACTCTCTTCTCCCTCCTCAGGCCCAGCAGCCTCAGCAGCAGCAGCCGCCGCAGCCACAGCAACAGCAGCAGCAGCAGCAGCAGACAACTTCAAATAAGCGGCCTAGTAACAGTGCTCCCCCACCAACCCAGCTGAATAAGATAAAGTACTCAGGGGGACCCCAGATTGTGAAGAAGGAGCGTCGGCACAGCTCTTCTCGCTTCAATCTGAGCAAAAACCGGGAACTGCAAAAGCTCCCAGCCCTTAAAGGTAAGAAGCTGGGGGGTGGGAGTGACCTGCATGACAAGCTGTGCCTTCTCCAGGCAGAGTGTGGTGATGTAAGGGCTCTTCCCAAAGCGACTCTGGTAGTGTCTTATTAACCTAACTGCCAGCAGTGCAACAGGGATGGCTCTGGGAAAGGGGATTGGCTTGGAAGCAGATTGAGAATTAACGGATAGCCCAAAAGGAAAGGAGGATACGCAATGCAAGCTTCCATACTTACCTTCTCATTCAAAGTGATTTAAACCCTTATGATATATGTACTTAGGATTAGCCTCAGATTCTTCGGCAGATTGTGCAGGAAGGTGGTGAAGTGCAGAGACCTTGGTGCAGGCTGCTGTTGGTTCCTACAGCCACTTGTTCCTGGGAGAGGACCAGACCTCCTCCTCCTCGTTGTGTTTCCATTGCAAATTGTGGTAGTGCTATTGAACTTGTCCACATTAGGTTGATTATCCAGCATTAGCAGTTAGTCTGCATAATGGTGCAATTAAACATGACTTAAGTCTGGACAAGGGGAGAGCATTTTCGGCAGTCACTCAGCCAGACCCATTGATGACATTGCTCACAGAAACAGTTGGTCCTTTTAGGAAGGGTGATTGCCTTGCAACTCAACAGCCATTCTGCAGACAAGAGGCAAGTTTGCCTGACTGGCCTTAGCACTGCATAGTTTCCAGTGGCAACATATCAAAAAGAGAATGCTTATAATATAGGGCTTCTGCCACCTTGGCCCCTCTCTTCTGGGCTGCTCTCTGAAAGGAGGGTTAGTCTACAGTGTGATCTGCCCAGCTCCCTTGTTGACTGTGGGGTGCACAGTGTGGGTGTCACTGATCTGTGATGGAGATAGTTAATTGAGTTTCTTTTCCAGTGTACCTTGTACTGGGAAAGGATCAGTGTTTATCAGATCAGAAACCGCTACCATGTTTGAAACGGCCTTATGGGATAGTTGCTCCAGAGGCCTTGCAATCCCTTTGTGTTCGTTGTCTCATTTCCACAGAAGGGATAACACTGCCTCTCCATCTTCCCTCCCACCTCTAGCACAGCTCAAGGGGGGACTGTAATGAGGGATGGGGAATGCAGGACAGGGAGCAAATAACACTGATACCTGGGTGAACCAGAAAGATGTTCAAGGACAGATGTCCCTGCTTTCTCTGATAGATGCTCCTCCACATGAACGAGAAGAGCTTTTCATCCAGAAGCTGCGGCAGTGCTGCGTGCTTTTTGACTTCATCTCTGACCCCCTCAGTGACCTGAAGTTCAAGGAGGTGAAGCGAGCAGGTCTCAACGAGATGGTGGAATACATCACACACAACCGTGATGTTGTCACTGAGGCCATCTATCCTGAAGCAGTTATCATGGTAGGACGTGGGGCCAGTACGTGCTTGTGTGTCAAAGAAATAGGGTCTGTTCAGAAGCATGATGGGGAGCAGGGGATAGGGATTTGTCACAGAGGAATGTGACTCCAGTCCTACCCATTCCTTATTACCTGCCCACCCCCAGAAAGAGAAGAAAGGGAGGATGTGACTGTGCCTGGTGTAGGGAGAGGTGGACGTTCCCATCTCTGGCACAGACTGCACTTGTGGAGTTCACATGCAAGACTGTAACCCTACAGCCTCTAGGGAGGGATCTGTTTGTGGGCACAGCTCTGGCAAATCACAATGTGTTGCTCTGCGGTGAAGGCTTTGTTACGAGGAGGTGCAGGGATGTCATTCATGCACCTTTTCACTCACCTCAGTTTTCAGTGAACCTCTTCCGGACGCTCCCTCCATCATCCAATCCCACAGGCGCGGAGTTTGACCCTGAGGAAGATGAGCCTACATTAGAGGCTGCCTGGCCACACCTTCAGGTGAGGAGGAAGGGGGGAGGTTTATAGTTCCGGTGAATTTTATCTCCAGGAAGTTGAGAGTCCATATGGTGCTGGAGCCTGGCAGCCCTGCTGCTGGCTGTTCCTCTGGCCTGTGAGAGTTGCTGGGTTGGGGACAGGGAGAGACCAGGCCTACCACCCATGGGTCAGAGGTGGCTTGTAGGCAATGCAAGCAGCAGGAATGTCCTGGAAACAGGTGGATGGCTGTGTGCAACATTCACCTGCAGATGGCTGTATTCCCACATGGTCCTGAGGTAGGCAGGGAATGAACGCCTCGCTGGGGTTGCGGGACTTGTGCTGTATTGTCCATGTAAGCAATTCCCAACAGTGTTAATGTCCCTTCTGAAAGCTCAAGAGCCCTTATCCTTTGGACTTCAGCTGCACTGGAGACAGCACTCCTGTCAGCTTCAGCACTCCTTTCCTTGCCCAGCTCCCTGGGAGGCACATGGAGGATGAGGACCGCTCGGTGCCAAAGCAAAACTTGTTCTGGACCCTGCTAACACATCTCCTGTATGCTGGATGTAATTCAGTTGCATTAACTGGGAGCGAATGTTTGACCATAAAAGATAGGGAACTGGCAGGAAGGGGGGAAGGGAGCCAAGAATCTTTTCATTAGACCATGTGTCTTGGGAAATAGACTTTAAGACAAACTAGGTGAAAAGGGTTATGAAAGCAACAATGAGCGTGGTTTAGCAGAGCTCAGCAGTGGAAGCCAGGAGGTAAGCTCATGGTGGTCTCCCCAGGCGTTTGTACAGAGACGTGTTGTGCAGCAAAGAAGAAGAGCCAGGCACTGCAGAATGAAGCAGAAAATACAGAGAGGAAATAAGGTGCAGTTCTGCAGCAGTGGTTAATCACTTCTCACTGCTGCAGTTGACATAGGAATGCGAGCATCGCTAGAAATGACGTGTCCTCAGCACCAGAGTACTATGAATGCTAGGAAGCTTTTGTTTCTCAGAGTTGAATAAGCAGAAGCTAGCATGGACTTGTGGCAAGCGTGTACTGAGCTTTTTGGTTATCACCATAGCTTTTTCTGTGCTACTGTCCTTAACAGCTGAGGCCTACCTGTGAATGGGTGGCCCCAAAGCTCCTTCAGCTCCACAGTTAGATCTTTGGGATGCAGTGCTCTTATTTGGCTTAGTGGCCCCTCAAGAAGTGCTAGGCAGGGTCAGCCCTGGAATGAACTCACCTCTCCAGGAGGACAGCAGGACCAGAAGTTGCTGTTTCAGCACTGACAGCCTTCTTAAAGCAAGCTGCCCTTTGTTGTCCAAATGGGATATAGCGTGCAGCTCACATGGCTTATCGGGACCAAACCAATCTGGAGTCAGTCCCCAGGAGGCAGAGGACACAATGTGTTTTCCTGGGATCTGTTTCATTTCTTTTCTGTTCTTCCTCAGTGTGCCTTTAGGGCTTACAATGAAGCCTGAGCCTTTATCATCTCTGAAGGTTTCTGTTCTCTGTAGAGATGTGGGCTGAAGGTGGGAGAAGAGTTTCCCAGGCCTAGTATCTTCATCTGAGTAGGTGGCTGTTGTCTTTGGTGGGGACTGAGGTGATGAGATCTCTTGTAGTCTTAGGCAGTTATGTAGCACTGGCCCCCTGCCCATGAGAGCAAGGGCAGCTGAGTTGATCTGCATGGGTAGGAAGATACAGGTTCCTGTGGTTTTTGTGCTCCTGTTCAGGCTTCCCAGCCTTTCCCTGAATCCTTCCGGAGAAGGAAAACATTTAAAATCTGAAGTAAACACTGGTGAGAAGACAGGGGAGATTTCTAAGTGTTCTTTTCTTCTTCCCCCCCATAGCTGGTGTATGAGTTCTTCCTCCGATTCCTGGAATCGCCTGACTTTCAACCAAACGTAGCCAAGAAATACATTGACCAGAAGTTTGTACTATCCGTAAGTAATCCACCACCTTTGTGAAGGATGTGCAGCAGATTTTGGTCCAGGTGTTATGCAGATATTCCCGCTTTGTCAGCAGGTGCTTGTTGGTGTGGATTTTCTTTTTTCCTTCATCTAGTTTTGAATGAGCAGCCAGAATTCTCTGTGCAGGGCAAGAGTGTGTGCAAGCTGTAGTCCCTGGAACCCATCACTCATTGTACAGGTGGAGAGGAGCACTGGGGCCCTTGCAAGGGAAATCTGGGGACACACAGCTTTGTAGAGTGTGCAGGTCATCACTGTGCTTCTGAAGACGAATGAAGCGTTGATGGTTCCACTTGTGACTAGGAGGGTGCATGTTTCAGGGAAATGACCACTGTGCTCAGGGTGCTGAAGGCATCACTTAACTGAAAGAGACGCTTTGCTGAGCAGATGTAGGGCCTAGTGTTGCTGGTAGCTTTGTCCAGACAGGCAGTATGCAGACACTGACTGAATGTCTCTCCCCACAGCTACTGGATCTCTTTGACAGTGAAGACCCCAGAGAACGAGACTTCCTAAAGACTATCCTGCACAGGATCTATGGGAAGTTCCTGGGTCTGCGAGCATATGTGAGGCGGCAGATCAACAATATATTTTACAGGTGAGATGTTTCTTAGTGCCACTGGCTTAGTGAGAGAGTGGCACAATGCAGTGAGATAAATTTGGGGCACTAGGCTGTGATTCTGTCTAATCCAGGCTGTGATTAGCTAAGTGACTCAGTTATGTCACACTGCTTTGGTAGGGATAGCCTTCACTTGTGCTTCAGAGCACTGAGGATGTGGTAGTGATGTCTTCAGTGCACACAGCAAATGCTGGCACCTGTTAGCTTTAGCTGATCTGAGGGCCATGAATTTATTTACATGTATCTCTTATACCTTGCCCAATTGTCTTGGAGTTCTGTTATTTACTAGGAAACTCTCCATCTCCAGTGTTACTCCTTCCTTTTGCTTATCAAACTACATCCAGCATTTGGCAATGACCTCTCAATCTTCTCTTCTCTTTAGGTTCATCTATGAAACAGAGCACCACAATGGGATTGCAGAGCTGCTGGAGATCCTGGGAAGGTAAGGCCACTTTCACAAGTCCCATAGGCTCTACAGTTGAATGAAACCTCCCAACCTAGTGTGATGAGTGGACTGGCAGTGCTTTCCTTCAGCAGTTCTTGCAGGAGCCACCTCTTGTAGAGGATCTCAGTCTGACAAAGCACAAAGCGAAAGTACTCTCCAGTCTGGTAATAAATGCAGTGATAGCCTTCTCCTCCACCGATTTGTCTCCTGTTCTTTTGAGTTTGAGTCCAGTCATACTTGCTGTTTTGCCTCAGCAGGCAATAAAAGAGAAGAGTTCCTCACAGTCCTGAGAAGGCTTAGCAGTGGGTAGCCTTCTCCATGGCTTCAACTGCCCTTCTGTTTGCAGTGCTCTCTAATGCTGCCATCCTCCTGTTCTGTAAAGTATAAGGCTTGAGGATTGGGCTGCCTCTATGCTGGCCTTCCACAGATGTTCTGCTTAAGTCTGTGTGGGTTCAGCCTGTCACAGGACAGAGAAAAGCCCAGGCTCCATTAGAGTCCTTTCCCTGTCTTGCCTGTTGAGGAAACACTCTCACTGAGCATGGTATACAGGTTGGGCCCCAGCAACCACATTTCTTCTGGTGGGTGCTTTCTCAAGTGATTAATGAGAGCTAGGGCAAGCCACTGATTCTTTTGAGGTGAGAGGTACTGTATTTCTGCTAGGTAAAGATGTTAACCAGACTTTTGTTTCTTCTCAGCATAATCAATGGGTTTGCTTTGCCTCTGAAGGAAGAGCACAAGATGTTCCTCATCAGAGTCTTGTTGCCACTGCACAAAGTGAAATCTCTCAGTGTCTACCACCCACAGGTGAGAAGTGCTTCAAGTTCTCAGGGCAGGATGTGATTCTTGCAAAAGCTGTTGTTCAGGTTTGCTTATAGCTACTGCCTGGGCTGCATTACTGTGTTGTACAAAGTTCTTGCAGTGAGATAGTCTGGGCTCCACACTAGTGCCTTGCTGCAGTGGTTTATCCCAGCCTTGCAGTGCCTGGGCCTGTGTGTATACCTGTGTGCTTTCTGCCACTGGCTGATAGGAGGGTATCCTGCCATTTCCTAATGCTGTGGCCTGCTTTGCCTTTCTGTGCTGGAAGTTTGTGAAATATTGGAGCCCTGCTGAAACCAGAGGTAAAATTCCAAGCTGCAGTCATCAGCCTGTTCATGTGGTGTGTCAGCTGTTAGTCATCGCTGAGACATGTAGAAAAATTAGTGTGCTGGGCTGCTAGGCTGGTAGGGAGATGAATTTCTTGCAATTCGGAACACCTAATAGAAGTGTAGAGAAGATCAGGACTCAGGCTAGAAAGTGGGAAAGTATGGGTACTCAGGAGTGATGACTGTTCTCTCGACCTTGTTTTTATGAAGCAGGGCCTTCTGATAGTCAGATTTGTTCCTTCTCACGTGTGCAGCTGTGCTTGCATTTGAATGTATTAGCTGTGAACTGCTCTAGGTGGCTCAAGTTTTATCCTTTATGCTGCATGAATGTCCTGAGCTCAGGCCCTGCCTGCTTGGTCTTAGAACCTTTACTTGCTGTCCAAAGAACTGGATTCATTTGCAGCTGCAGCTGCAGCTGCCTGCTCGTCACATGCACTGTGGAGGGCATAATGTGACTTCCAGTCTAGGGTGGTGGTGACAGTTCTCAGGTACACTCGAGGAATCTCTAATCTTGCCTTTTTTTTTTCCCTACAGTTGGCATACTGTGTTGTACAGTTCTTGGAGAAAGACAGCAGCTTGACAGAGCCAGTGAGTAACCTTGCTTAGCCTCTCAGTGTCATTCAAGTCCCAGAAAGCTTCATGGCTTCCTTAGAGTACAACAAGGGTGAAAAAAGGCTGAGGAAGCTGGGAATCAGCTGGATTGTTTACTGGGTTTGCTTGGTACCCTGTGGGCAGAAGGGGCTGTGGTTCTCATGTGCAAGCCTTCAGCATTCTCTCCTGACAGCTTCAGGAAGGTGCACTATAGACTTCCTTTGTGCTTTGGATCTTGGTGTAGCAGAAGAAACATTATACTAAGCTGTCCTTTCTGGGCAGAGTTTTCAGCTAGTGACCAATACTGCAGAGACAAAACACATGACCATCTGATGTCTGATGGAACCAGTGTGAGCTCATGAGGGCCCTGAAATAGTAAGAGTTCACTCCAGAGTGACAGAGTTAGCTGAAAAAGCATAGGGATGAGGTTAGGAACCTGGGACACAAAGGTTTGCTTAGGGAAGCCACTGTTCCTTGATGAAAGTATTCTCTTTTCCTGCCCTAACATCAGTTTATGTCCATTGTGTTAATTAAGGCCCATTGCAGATGCTTTTGCCCTTGGTATGTAGTGCTGTGAAACAGCAGGTTCAAAAATGTGTGAGCTGTGTAGATGGGGACCTTTCATATTCCAATTACTGTCTGCACAGACCTGCAGTGTTAACCAGGCTATATGCCGGCTTGGCAGAGGGTGCAGGCAGGAGACAAGTGTTTCTCCACCCACTGCAGGCCAGGAAATGTCTTCGACAGAGCTGAGCTTCACAGCATCAAAACAGCAGATGGCCAAAGAACACACGCTTGTGTCACTGTAGCAGGGAGCACCAGAAAGTGTGAGCATTTTAATGAGTAATGCTAGCTGAGGTCGTACTGTTCTCTGGCTGAAAGGCGTGCGTTCGTGGTGGGCCTGCCTGTGCTCGATGGGAGCTGGTCAGCTGTTGTCAGCTTTCTGGGTCTTCAGTTCACACGCCAGCAGTGCCGAAGCAGACCTCCCAGCTTTTCCTTTAAATGTGGATCCTCCATTTCCTGTGTTCCCAAAAGCTTGCTCTGAAACAAACTGCCTAAACTAGCTTCCTGATCATGCTGAGTACTTCCTGTGGCTGACATCCAGCCTAACAGCCTCCTGCCAAAGCACTTACTGTAGGGTGAGGGAGAAGAGAGAAATAGAAATCTGTCAATATTTCCAGGATTGATTTTTACAGCATATTCAAACAGTAAAGCTTCATAGCTCATCACTGCTTCCTTCCTGGGTAATATGTAAGTGACTCCTGGATTAGAGACCCAGGTCAGCTTTGGTGTTTGTGGAAAGCAGTGTGATGACCCGATTTCATTACCCTCAGTGGATGTTGTGTTGGGTCTCAACCAGACATACCATGGCTATATTGCTACAGGCTGCGTCCTATTGAAGCATCCTGCTTGTGGAAGTTTTGAATAGACTTCTGAGATGACTAGGGCTATTGAAGTCTTGAAGAATTACAGGGCTTGTGCATCAGCAAAGCTCTGTATGCACTAGGAGATGTTGCCACCAGCACTGGAAGGAGGCTAGATACCTCACTAGGTTCACGCTCACTTAGAGTGGGCCTCCCAGAAGCTCGCTCAGCATGGCTTGACATCATAGCTCTTGCATTAACAGCAGTCTGAATGACTGCCAGGTGAGCAAGGCTTCAGATGTTCTCAGTGATAGCAAAGACGGACTTGACACACCTTGCACTGTGTTAGCTGTAGGAGAAATAATGTCTGAGTCACTGAAGCTAACTCTTGCTGGAATGGCAGACCTGACTAATGACAGACACTGAGGATACCAAACTCTTGGCTTCTCAAGCCTTGAATTGGTGGAAGCGTAATGCTCAGATATTTCTAATCTTGCCATTGCATTGCTCACTACTATCCCTCCACTGCTTTGAGCTTCCTCTCATGTGCTGGCTTCAGGATGAGGTTGCTGAAGTACACAGGGTTTCAAAGAGCAACTCCTGCTGCCCATTGTGTATGAATCTAGTGCCCACAGGTAGCCTTTCTGTAAATGCTGTACCAACAGCTCAAACAGAGTGAAGGGCTGCAGGATCGTGTACCCTGCCTTTGACTATGTCTAGAAGCGGTTGAGTCAGGAAGGAAGCAATAATAAAAATAAATAAGTAAAATCAAGTGGGATCTAGCCCTTCTCCTAGTATAATCTTCCAGTATCTTGTAAGCAGTAGTTTACTCATCCAAAAGTTGCATCTGCTTTGTCATACTTAGTTATCACCATTACATGTAACCTCCATAAACTTGTCTACTCCCTTCTGGAATCTATTAGGAGTTTGAGTCTCCACAAAGTTTTGAAACAATGAGCTCCATAATCCAACTACTTTTGTGTGAAATAATTCCTCTTCCTTGTCCCAAACCCATCCATTGCATTATTTATTGGGTGCTCTCCAGTGTTCAGGTTCTGTGGTGCATTGAATAATTATTTCTCAGTGACCTTCTCCATAGCATTTCTAGTTTTACTAATTGATCTTCCAGAGTTGCTCTGCACCATCTGCTAGCTGCTGCCCACTCTGGTTTGAGCCTTCCATGTTAAGCTGTATTTTGGCAAAAATGTGGTTCTAAGCTTTGGGCTTGTCATACATAATCGTAGCAGCCCAGGCGGTCTATCCTGTGTGTTACTTAGGCAGAGTTTGGGCTTTTCACTTCCTTGCTCCCCGATAACCCACCCTGACTTTCTGAGAGGCGCTTTTGTTACTTCCTCTCATCTGCTGTTGTGACCAGACCCTTAAAAAATTATTTAACAAGCTGGTGTTAACTTTCAGCCTCTAACACTGTGTCTGTACCCTCCGCACTCAGGTGATTGTGGGCTTGCTGAAGTTCTGGCCGAAAACTCACAGTCCCAAGGAGGTGATGTTTTTAAATGAACTGGAGGAGATCCTGGATGTGATTGAGCCATCTGAGTTCGTGAAAGTTATGGAGCCCTTGTTCAGGCAGTTGGCCAAGTGTGTCTCCAGCCCACACTTCCAGGTGGGTTGCAGCTCAGAGAGGGGATAGGGCACTGACTTGTAACCTACTTGGCATGTGAGAGTGACACCACAGCTTTTGGCCTTGTCTTTGTGGATCAGTGGCACATGGAAGTGTAACCAGGGTGAGTATTGGGGTGACATGTGGTGGGAGGCAGTGAGAATCCTCACCACAGCCACAGAGCAAGCTCATCCAAAGAGAAAACAAAGTAGATCAATGGAGCCCCTCCTGCTGCACTGTGCTATTCAGCACCATGTATTGCAGCAGGCTGGAGCAGACGTGCTTTGTCACCTGTTTTGGGTAGCAAACATAGAGATCCATTCAGTGTCACCCTGTTGCAGTAAAACCAAGCTGGCTGCAGTATTGGAGGGAGGCCAACCAAAGAGACAGCGCACAGAGAAGATGCTTTGTATTATCAGGTGTAGGTGGTAAAGAGTGAGGTACACTGAAAAAGTGCTGGAATCTGTTTCTTCCTTGTTCCCACTGAAGGGAAGCTGGCTGTAGTACAGGCTAAAAGAATCTTTGTGGCTGGTAATCTTAAGATTTAAAATGTCCAGGGTGGTAGGACCTGCTAGTATCTCCTAGCAGTTGTTCTTGGCTCACTGGTTTAGGGTCCCAGGAAGAGTGCCCAGGAAGAAGATAGCTTGCTGGTGAAACATGTGGCTGACCCAGGTGTCTGTGGGGTGTTAGTGACATAGCCCTCCCGCAGACTAAGTGCGACTACAGTGTGAGGCAGACTGGCTTCAGTCTGTCTTAAGGTACAAGGTCATGTGTTTACAAGCCAAAAATGAGGTCAGTCTAGGTCACATGTGTATGTAAAAGATCACTGTTTCCTGGAAAGGACTGGGGAAGCCTGCTGGAAACTAGCTGGACATGAATTACTGGTGTGGTAATGGGAACCAAAGGACTAGCATGACCTTTGGGCTCGGAAGGAGCTACTGTAGAGAGCTAAGGAGCTTGAATAAAGTAGAGTAGAAGCTGGAGGGGAGGCATCCTGTACTTGATAGCAGCCCTCATCTGCCAGCAACTCTTTGAAAAACAAGATTGGGAAACCTGGAGAAGGTGCAAATGCTTTACAGCCTAAGGAAATCAACCCCAAAGATGTCCCACACAGTCAGGCTGCTTAGTGTCTGTGTCTGCAGCTTGTCTGAAAGCAAAAGTAGGAATTGACTTCTTGGTAAATCTGAACACCTTGGTGGAGGTGAGTTTTCTCTTGAGTGGGTTGTGTGTTAACCTGGCAGACCAAGGCTTAACAAGATCCAATAGCTGGAAATTAAAGCTAGGTAAGTGAACACGAGGTGAGTTGCACTTCATTTACTCATGTGGAACAATACAGTAAGAGGATATAGATAGTGAGTTCTCCATCATCTGAAATACAAAACTGAGACTGGGTATCTCTCTTCCTAGGTTTTTAAGACATTCTCAAGCCAGCACTAAATTCAGAAATTACCCTGGTTATCCACGATGCCCAGATTTGTGGTTAAATATGAAGAATTTTGTGGTTAAGTCTCACTGTATGGAAACTTGTTGGACTTGTTTGACTTGTTAGAGCAGGATGGCTGCCCCAAGATTTTCCATATTTTCACTAAATCGGGAGGATAAATTGTGGGCCTAGTGCCTGAAGCATGCTCCAAAGTCCAGAGGAGCTCTGCTGTGGGGAAGGTCAGGGAGGAATGGAAGTTTACAGAGGACAGTCTGAGGAAACAAAGGAGGCTTGGAGCTAATCTGAGCTGGGACCTGGAGTGGATGACATTACTGTCCTCAAGAGTTGTGTAAAGGGTGTTGGGAGTCATCAGTATATCAACGGTAAGCTTGCCTAGTCAAGAAAGTGAGAAGTGTCTGACAGGGGCTCTGGGAAAGAAGGCTGGGCAGCAGGGATGAATGGCCTTTTAACAGTTGGCAAAGGTCAGCCCAGCTGCCTGTGCTGTGGGGGAGCATTTGTTCCTTGGCTCAGTAGTGGCAAGCTCTGGTCCCAGCACTGCACAGTTTCACTGTGCACCACGGATGTTCCTGGAAGGAGCCTCTCCAAGGATCGCTTTCTCTCCCATGCAGGTGGCAGAGCGAGCACTGTACTATTGGAACAACGAATATATCATGAGCCTGATCAGCGATAACGCAGCCAAAATTCTCCCAATCATGTTTCCAGCGCTCTACAAGAACTCCAAGAGTCACTGGAACAAGTAGGTCTTTCCACATGCCCTGGCACTTGCTGTGCATGCAGGATTGCTTGACCTACTGGTGATCTTGGGGCATGCTGATACAGTGCAATGATGCATGGTGCTCAGTGACAGAGGGGTTGATAGTAGTGTTAGCATGGAAAAGTGCCACAGCCGACCACAGCAACCTGCTTCTGCAAGGGGTCGGGTGCCTGCAGTGACCTGCCTTGGGGCCATTGAGTCTACCCAGTTTGATACCTGCATATCACTGATACTGCTGGTCTCTTGGAGGTTTGCAGTAGGTTTTCCAGCTGATTTCTGACAGCTTGTTAACTAATGATCACTCATATGCTCTCCATGATCAGAGATGTTGGCTAATGCGGTCCTTACTCCTTGAGTACAGCAAGAACAGAGAAAGCAGAACTAACCAGGCAGATGTCCCCTGATGAATTATTGCCTTCTGTATCCAATTCCTTGATACTGGTCTGTTTTATGGCTCTCCCGTCAACTTCCTTTCTTCTCACTGTTTCTTCAGTTGATTCCTTACCTGGTTAAATCAAGTTGAAATCCTTTTAATGAGTTAGGTAAAAATAGTCCACAGTCAAGATCCTACCATCTTCCAGCAAAAAACACAAAACGACAGGAAAAAAAGTCACCTTCCCCTACTCTAGAGGGTGGAAAAAAGCAAATTTAATTCTGGGAAGGCTGGTCTAGTCCGGGGCTTAGGAGTATACTGTGGTAGCAAGAACAGGGTTGTGAGGTGGATCTCGTCTGCAGAGAGCTCCCCACCAGTCTGCTGTTTGGTTCCTTCTCTTCATCGTATTGGGAAGCATGAACTTGAGCCACCAGTCAGGGGTGCTCTGAAGACTGGGGTGGGCACAGATGCAGAGGCATAAATGCAGACAAACACCCACATATGCACGCGTGTGCACCAACAGGCACATGCTTGTGCACCAACAGGCACATGCTTGTGCAGACAGGCAGATACAGGCACGCACACACGTGATGTGTGTGCACGTACACACGTGTGTGTGCAGACAGCCACACGCAGACGCGCTCTCACTCCGAGTGTTACTGCACCTCCTGATCAGAGTTCAGAAAAGGACTTTATGTTCTTGTCTGAAACCCTTCACCAGTTCTGTTTCCTTCTTGTATCAGTCGAGATTCATGATTCTGCTGCTTCTCTTTCCATCTTGTCTCTTTCTTAGTGGTATGGCAGAAGTCCTGAAGGTGTTTTCCTCTTATTTCTCCTTGTCTTTGTTTTAGCACTAGCCACATCTTCTCAGAGCAGACTGAATACCTCCAATTCTCTTCTTCCTTCTCACCTACTCCAACACTTTTTCAGACAGCCTACATAAGTCCAGCAGGGCTGTAGCTCTCTTCATTATTCCAGCTGTAGAGCTGGTGAGGTACGGAGCTCCATCTGCTGTCTCATCTTTTGCCTTTGGGTCAGGAATTTCAGAGACAGCTTCAATACTTATCTTTATTCCCTGCGAGTGTCCTTGTCCCAGAGGAAGCTCACATATAGTGCAACCTATCCATAAAAGTCTGACACAAAGTTGGCTTTTCTTCTGTGGTATACTTTGTAGTGGTTCCCATCTCTAGAGGACTGCTGAATGTCTGTGTTTCAGGTATCTTGGTGACAAAGCTCATGACTGCATACTGGGCAGCCCAAGAATGTCACTGTGTGTATGTGAGGTGAACTGTTCGGTTAGGTAAAGCCCCCTTGAGAACAGCCCTGAGCAGGTCCCTAGCATCCTTCCTTCTGAGTTTCTAACTAAAAGAAATAAATGCATGAATGCATACTTTTGCACTCATCAGTCTGACCACAGTACAGCAGACCTGTCCCAGTGGTCTTCTCTTCATCTCTTTTTCTCCTTGTGCAATAGTCTGTGCTGTGTTTGTGGAGGGCATTTTCCCCTGCTGAGAGCTGTGAGTGTGTGAAAATCTTTTATCACTTTGCTGTACTGTTTGCGTTGCTGCTGCTATTATCTCTTGTCTGGGCTGCTGGTGCTAATTCAGGGCTGAGAACTTGGGGGATACCACCATGACTTGTTCTCCTTTCCTCATTTTTTTTTTTTTTGCAGGACAATCCATGGGCTGATCTACAATGCACTGAAGCTGTTCATGGAGATGAACCAAAAGCTTTTTGATGACTGCACGCAGCAATACAAGGCAGAGAAGCAGAAGTGAGTAACTGGTTCTTGCCAAGTAACTTGAGCTCATCCTGGAGTCTCCTTGGGGTACAGTAACAGATGGTGAATGCCAGTAAGCAGAGGGGAAGTGGAAAGATGATGCAAATCATTTTGTCAAACAGGAAGATTCCCTCAGCAATAACTATGTGTAGGGATGAGAAGAGGTAAAATACATGCCCTGATAAAAATCCTTTCATTTCTGATGAAACAGCTTGGAAAAGCATGACAGAGTTTGCTGGATCATGAGGAAGCAGACAGTATTCAGCTTTGCAGAGACACTTTTGCTCTGCTTTGGAAATACTCATCAGTTTGTATATGTCATAGTGATGCCGGTGCAATCCTGCTGCTTTAGAAAGGCTTTTCTGAAGAGCTTTGCTGCAGTGGACATAATGCATCTTTCATGCCACAGGAAGCTTTCAATTTTCCAGTAATAAATATTGGAAAATATTCTAGTAATTCCTGGAATTTGAGATCAAATGGGAACGATAAAATATGAGCTCAGCAAGTACCTGTGCCACATGCATGATGCTGTAAAAAAACTCCACTTGTTCTGCTTCCTCGTGCTCGTTTTTTTTTTCCTCCCCTGGATCTGTTTTCTGCTGAGTTAGTGACATACAATAGTGCTTCTCATTCCTGGGTGAGCCAGGGCTGCCACAAGTGTGGTGGTGGAGAGAGCAGGGCTAACCCTTGCTGGCAGTGGGGAGCTCTGGGATACAGGCAGTTGTTTTGTGAAATAGTAATAAATAATAAAGTTGAGATCTGAATCAGAGCTTGGGGGTGGACAGACTTCATATGGAGAAATTAAAGGGTTTTTTAACATTCAAACTGGGAACAAGCAAGATTTTTTTCCCCTCCCCCCATTCTAGGGCATTTGTGACGTCCACAAATGTCTGCACGTATATTTTAAGTCACAGTGACAGCACATTTACCTGGTGTTTCCATCAGGAGCTTTTTCTACCTGTTTAGCTTCTACCCTGGCTGACCTGCTAAGGGTGACTGTTCCCAGCACTGATGTGTGGCTGATGGAGGATTGTTCTGGGAAAGGTCAACAAAGTGGCTGAGAGCTGTCCAGTAACTGGATGGCTGCTCATGTGAAGATGATGTTTTTTCTCTCATGCCTCTCTGCTTAGTTATGTTTCAGAAAACCTTGTGCTGGGTTTTTATCAAGGGTATATACCTTTTGCTCTCCTAGATAACCAAATTTGGTAAAAAGTCAATTGAAAGCTTGTTGGGTGGGATGGAAAAATGTGTTTTAGCGAGTGAATCTGAGATTAGTTTACCTACATGTTATAATTCCTCAGCTAAGTGGGATTTCCCTGCCACAGAGACCCAACCAAGGAGGCCTTTCTGGGCAAAAAGAAGGCGGCTCTGCTGTCATTAGCACAGCATTAGCAGCTGTTCCTGGCTTGAGAAACATGAAAAGGTCCCCCTCTGAGGGGATTGCCAGAGCTGAGAGAGAACACTGTGAAAGGCCTGTAGGGACAGGTTGGAAAACAACTAGAAAGAGAACTTGGTGGCAGAAAGGAACAGGGTAGGAGAGCAGGCTTGGTGGGAAAGTGCAACTTGTCTGGGTGAGAAGGTAAAAAGGAGGTGGAGACTTTGAGCCGAGGTACAGTGAAGAACCAGGTTGGAGAGTGGAGTGTGTGGTAGTGTTATTTTTAATGGTAGTGTTATTCTTGATGGTAGTGCTAGTGTTATTCTCAATGTAAATGTATAGTAGGAATGGGATAAGTAAGAAAAAGAAGGCAAAGGCAGGGACTGGGAGAAGGAAGATCTGCCCACGGTTAGTGAAGATCAGCTTCGAGACCATCTAAAAATCCTGAAAGTGTACAAGTCAGTGGGACTGGGTGAGATCTGTCCGAGGGTCCTAAGGGACCTGAGGGCAAATGAAGTTGCTAAACCAGTTTCCAACGTATTTGAAAATTCACGGCAGTCTGTCACGGTTTAGGGTCAGGGCAGCCTGCTAGACCCATAACAGACACTCTTTGCTAAACCCCCTCCCTCCCCAGAGAGGAAGAGAAAGGGAATAAGGGAGAGAGACTTAGTGACTAGAAAAGGAAACCAGAACAGCTTTGATTAAAATGAAAATAATAATAATAAAAATGGAATATATACAAATATATACAGACCCAGTATGGAACACAAACCCCTGGCAGTTGCATCACCATCACTGCTGATGCTGTGGAGCAGGCACCGAGGAAATCCCAGACTGGGCCTAGTGGGAGATGGGAACTGTGTTCAGGAGCTGGATTCTGGTAGCAGATTCAGGAAGACACAGATCAGGATCAAAGGCAGAGCAGACCGAGTCCCACTCAGATGCTGGCCATTGAAGAAGCAAGGAAGAAGCTGGAAGAGCCAAACCGAGCGGGACCCTCCTGATCCCTCAGCTTTATACCGAATATGGCACATATGGGCTGGAATCCCTCGTTGGTCAGTTTGGGGTCACCTGTCCTGTCCCTTCCTCCCTGCAGGTGCAGCATCTTACTTTTTGCATCCCCAGCATGGTACACAAGATCCAGCAGTGGCCTTGGTCTGCACGCCATGCTGTTAGCTCTAAACATCAGGTGTTATCACTGCTAGAAGCAGACATTGCCTGCAGAAACATGCTGCTAATTTCAGACAGTGCAGTTACTTAAGAAGAACTGAGCTGAAAAGTAAAATCACTGCACAGAATTAGTTCTGTTCTCACTCAAACCAGGACACAGTCTGGTGAAGTTCCCACTGACTGGAAAAGGGGAAACTTTACCCCCATTTTCAAAAAGGAAAAAAAGGAAGAGAAAGAAAAAGAGCAAGGCCAGTCAGTCTCACCTCTGTGCCTGGCCAGATCATGAGCAGATCTTCCTGAAGGCTCTGCTAAGGCACATGAAAAATGAGCAGGTGACTGGTAGCAAGCAACATGGCTTCACCAAGGGCAAATTGTGCCTGATAAATTTGATGGCCTTTTACAATGCAGTTACAGGGTCAGCGGAAAAGGAAATCATCTTCCTGGACTTGTGCAAAGCGTTTGACACTGTCTCGCATGACATCCTGGTCTCTAAATTGGAGAGACATGGATTTGATGGAGGGACCACTTGGTGGATAAAGAATTGACTGGATGGTCACACTCAGAGTTGTGGTCAACAGCTCAATGTCCAAGTGGAGACCAGTGATGAGTGGAGTCCCTCAAGGATCAGTATTGGGACTGGGGCTGTTTAACATCTTGGTCAACGACAGGGACAGTGGGATTGAGTGCATCTCACCAAATTTGTGGACAACACCAAGCTGTGGGGTGTGGTTGACTCACTGGAGGGAAGGGACACCATCCACAGGGACCCTGGCAGGCTGGAGAGGTGGGCCTATGCCACCCTCATGGAGTTCAACAAGGCCCTGCACCTGGGTTGGGGCAATCCCAAGCACAAGTACAAGCTGTGTGGAGTGTGGATTGAGAGCAGTCCTTAGGGGAAAGACTTGGGGGTGCTGGTTGATGGAAAGCTCAACATGAGCCGGCAATGTGTCCTGGCAGCCCAGAAAGCCCCAACTGTATCCTGATCTGCATCAAAAGAAGCGTGGCCAGCAGGTCAAGGGAGGTGATTCTGCCCCTCTGCTCTTGTGAGACCCCACCTAGAATATTGTGTCCAGCTCTAGAGCCCCCAACACAAGAAGGACATGGATCTGTTGGAGCAGGTCCAGAGGAGGACTATGAAGATGATCAGAGGGCTGGAGCACCTCTCATACAAGGACAGGCTGAGAGAGTTGGCATTGTTCAGCCTGGAGAAGAGAACGCTCTGGGGAGACCTTACAGCAGCCTTCCAGTATCTGAAGGGGGCCTACATGAAAGCTGGGGAGGGTCTTTTTACATGGGCTTGTAGTTATAAGACAAGGTGTAATGGCTTCAGACTGAAAGAGGGTGGATTTAAATTTGAAATTAGGAAGATGCTCTTCACTCTGAGGGTGGTGAGACACTGGAACAGGTTGCCTGTGGAAGCTGTAGATGCTCCATCCCTGGAAGTGTTCAACACCAAGTTAGATGGGCCCTTGAGCAACCTGGTCTAGTGGGAGGTGTCCCTGCCTATGGCAGGGGGGTTGAAACTGGGTGATCTTTAGGGTCCCTTCCAAGTCAGACCATTCTATGATCCTAGGTTAAGGAAACAAATTAGAGGAGAAGTGAGGAGATTGGGGGTTTTGGGGCAAGAGGCCGGACAGGATGTAGGACAAAGGTAGGGGAAAAGAGTATGTGCTTGGGAAGATGGATTGGAAACCTGGGTTTACTGGAGCAGTATGCCTGAGTTCTTTGCTTGTCCATTGTGAAAATGTCATCTCTTCCCTCCATGTCTTCAAGATATCCAAGAAATACAAGCAAATCCATGTGCACTTAACACTATGACTGCATGTTCTGGAATGTAATAGAGTAAGTCATTGCTGGAATGAGTGGTGTTACAAAAATCATGTTTCACAGGCTGGAGAAAGTGGTTTTTTTAGGGGTGTCTCCATGGCAGACTGAGACAATTTTGTAGCTGAAGAGTCTGCCTCAGAATCTGGAGTGCACTTTTTCTGCCCTTTCCCTACCTGCTCTTCTTTCCACAGAGTGCTGCAACCTCTTCTGGTGAGCAGCAGGTCCCATTGCCTCCCTTCCAGTGGAGAAGACATGCTGCATCCACAGCTCATTCCTTCTGCTTCCCTGGCAGAGCTGACTGCAGGCTAGGGCTGTCGGTGGACAGTTGTTACTGACACTGCAGTCAATTGCCATTTTCTTTTCAAACACAGAGACTTAAACTGAGTAGAAACAGTACTTTGATTGATTGTTGTTTTTTTTCCTAATAAAAACCTGTGAGGCTGTGATGTTCAGTGAGACTGATGAGCTTGAAACGCTGAGGCTTCTTGAGCACAGACAGAAGGAAGAGAGAGCTCTGAAGTGTTGTCCCAGTGAGCCTCTAGAGACCTTGTGCTGTGAACTAGAAAGCTGTGTGTGTGGGAAGGGCTGCACAGACGAACCAAGCCTGTCAACGTGAAACAGTGAAAAGGGAGAGCCCTTGTAGGTACACAGTTAGGCTGCAACCAGATGTTGAGAGGTCAATCCAGAAAAGGCTTAGCCCTATTTTAAATGGGTTACCATGCCTATAAGTGACATGCCAGCTCAGACCTGTCACTGCCACACCCCTGGCTTTGCAGCTGCAGCCAAGGCTGGTCATAGAGGGGCAGACTCTCCGCAGGACACGTAGGGAGGCTCGCTGTTGTTCAGTGCATATGGACTCACTGCACCTTACTGATCTCCCCAGACATCTTGCTGCTGTTTGAATTACCAGAACCTTTCAGAAAACAGGGGGAAGATTGGGGCAGATAGGTAACGTCTTGTCCTGAACGTGCCCTTCTGTAAAAGTGTGAGGGCCTTGACCACTGCCTTTCAAGAAGTATGGTGTCAGCATGCTCCTGGGCCACCCTAACACCTGACATCTCTCTGGTAGAAGCTATCTGGCATAGGGCACAGGAGCAGGAAGAAGAAGATACCTCAGTATATAGCTCTTCTTTTCCAAGTGTCCTGCCACTGGCTTTCTCATACTACTAGTAGTGGGATCAGGACTGAAGGGAGCTGATGAGGTGCACATCACCTAGAAAGCAGGGCAGGGGTTGGCTCCCATAGACTCAGAGAATAATAGGGGTTGGAAGGGACCTCTGGAGATCATCTAATCCAACCTCCCTGCCAAGGCAGGTTCATCTAGAGCAGGTTGTCCAGAAACACATCCAGACAGGTTTTGAATGTCTTCAGAGACAGAGACTCCACTACCTCTCTGGCAGCCTGTTCCAGTGCTGTCAGCATTTGGAGCATCTCTCTTACAAGGAAAAGCTGAGACACCTGGGGCTGTTTAGTCTGGGGAAGAGAAGACTGAGAGCGAATCCTGTCAATACTTATAAATATCTAAAGGGTGGGTGTCAAAAGGATGGGGCCAGTCTGTTTTCAGTGGTGCCCAGTGAGAAGACCAGAGGTAACGGACACAAACTCGAACATAGGAAGTTCTATCTAAACATGAAGAGGAACTTCTTCACTGTGAGGGTGACAGAGCACTGGAACAGGCTGCCCAGAGAGGTTGTGGAATCTCCTTCTCTGGAGACTTTCCAAACCCACCTGGACACATTCCTGTGCAGCCTGCTCTAGGTGAACCTGCTTTAGCAGAGGGATTGGAGTAGATGATCTCCAGAGGTCCCGTCCAATCCCTACCATTCTGTGACTCTCTGAAAATGAGAATAACAAGGAATGGTGGATGCTCACGTCTGTTTGCAGGGAATGTTCGCTGCCCTGGGATTTAGAGGTGGCCTAGTGAAGCGGTCACTTAAGGTCTGTGCCAAAATCTATGCCAAGTTCAAGAGCTGTGCCTGAAGGTTTGGGCAGCTGTCTGGTGTGTTATGATCAGAGACAAAGGGAAGTGTGGGCAGTTAAGCCCCAGCTCTGTTGGAAATGTTAGCTTGTCCTTCCGCATCTGGGGGGTGCGAAGAAAGTGGGTGTTTGACATCCAAACCAGTGTCGTTGCTTTACTCCAGAGAACGGTCGCTCTGGTCCATTCCTGCAGCACAAAGACAGGGAGAAGTACATGTGCAGCCCACTGCTGCCACCCAGTACTCTGAGGTAAGCGAGGAGTGTGCCTTTCTACCCCCTGCTAGCTGCAGCGTGTGCCTTCTTCTTGCCACATCCCATCTGTAGCTAAAATTGGGGGTCTCTGAAGGACAGAGCAGATCTTCCCCTTACCTGCACTTTTCTGTGGTCTCTTGCTTTTGTCTTCCTGTGAGCAAAAGCTGCACTTTTCCCTGGAGTTCACACTTCTGTGCTCTCTGTTTTCACAGGGGAAGGTTCAGGATGAAGGAACGAGAAGAAATGTGGCAGAAAATAGAGGAGCTGGCCCGGCTGAACCCCCAGGTGGGTAACAGCAGGACCTAGGGTGAATGAGACAAGAACATGCTGGAGTTCTTGACCTCTGTCCCCAGCTCATGAGGACAGGCTCTAGCACCTGACCTCAGCCTTGTGCACACAGCTGCAGAAGTGGTTTGTCCCTCCCAAACTCCAGGGACCTGGCGATGCTGGCAGTATTTTACCAGCTCTGTAGGACTGACCTCTGAGTAATGCATTATAGAGAGCATGCACGTGTTTATGGACTTCTCTCTCAGCTGTGGCTGCACATGCAGCGTGCTGTGGCTCAGAAGGTGTGGGTGGGAATGGGTAGGAGAAGATGCTGCTTTCTTGTCTGTGTACCTGTTGCTACCTTAGAGGGTGCCAGGGAGGGCAACTGGAAGAAGTGTGCCATGCTGTGTTAGGATGCTGGTGTTGGATGGTGTGCTGACTCTTTAGCTGTCTTGTTGTCTGCAGTACCCCATGTATTACGCACCTCCACCATTGCCTCCTGTCTGCTGTATGGAAACAGAGACCCCAACTGCAGAGGATATACAGCTGCTGAAGAAAACAGTGGAGACAGAAGCTGTGCAGGTGTGTAGATGACTAGGATCCTTCCACAATTACTCTCAGACCAGCCAGGGCACCAGTGTAGGCAGTCCAGGGTCCCACAGCCAGAGCTGGCTCTTTCCAAGTGGTCTGAGGGTAAATGCACCTATTCTCATCCCTCACTGTTAGCGATCAACCTGTAGTCTGAAGAGTGGAGTTTATCTAAACTTCCTGCTCTGGCAAGTGGGATTTCTCTGTGTCCTTTTGGTCTGTGTTTGGCTCTCAGTCTGTTCTGTACCATGCTGCCGTGTCACTCAGCATATCCTGGAATGGTTGGAGTCAGAGAGCAGGGAGGCTGGAGGGGGTGAAGGGGTTTGCTACTGATCCCTGACTCCTTTGTTTTGTTTGTAGATGCTGAAAGATATTAAGAAGGAGAAAGTTTTGCTGCGCCGGAAATCTGAGCTTCCTCAGGACGTCTACACTATAAAAGCCCTGGAGGCCCACAAGAGAGCAGAAGAGTTTCTCACCTCAAGCCAGGAGGCTCTCTGACGGGCTCAGGAGCTGGCCCATGAAGCTCTGCCCCATCCCTTTCCCCCAGGGGTCACAGAAATGCACTTGGTTCTCATGTATAAATAAGGAATGCACACGGTGAGCTGTGCCTGTCCTCCACTCCATCAGCATTCCTCCAGGGTAGATCTGGTTTTATGTTTTAACTTGTATCTCACCACTGTTGTGTCCTCCTGCTTTTCCTCCTTCCTCCTGCTTTTTCCACCTTCTGGGTGTGTGTGCGTGAAGGGAGCCTGCCTGACCTGCAACTATACCAGCTCAGGCAGGAGTTGCTTCATTTCCAGCTACTGCCTGGTTCTTACTCTGCCTGGGAGCCAGAGCCTTGCTGCCCAGCAGCACAGACTCTGCGTTGGCCAGAGACTACCATGCGTGGCTCAGCATGCTGCTACAAGCCCCAAGTGCCCATCTCCACCATGCCTGCCCCCACGCTGTCTGTGCATTTGAGGCCTCCAGCAGGCAGAGGTCGGGCTGAGCTCAGGGCAGGAGAATGTGGCAGAGTTTGTGGGGGCCCTGTTGCCTCTCTGCCCTGCGTTGGGGTGCAGCTCTGCAGCTGAAGAATCTCATGTACAGCAGAGATGTTCAATTCCACCTTTCTTTTGCTTCAAGCCCCTTGTTCTGTTCCCCTGTCAGTGGAGTGGGGGTTCAGTGCTTCACGGCCCCCAGTAAAGCTGGGTGCAGGCATTACTTACAGGGTGCAGCCCTCCCTTTAGAGCATTCTTAGAAGCTCTCTTGTGGGAAAATGAATTCCTTCAGCTGTTTGTGTTGGTCCGTGCTGATCCGTCTCCATCCCAGTGTCTTGAGTTAATTGTGGGCCCAGAATTAACTTCCCGCTTTGTAGCAGGTGTCAGCCACTGACTTCTGCTCTTCCTCTTACCTGCTCAATTAAAATACTCCTGCAGCTCTCCCTTTCTCACTGTATCCTATCCTTAGCTCTGCAGTAGCCAGGGTTTCTAGAAAGCTTGTGCTGCTGAAGTCATTTCTGCAAACTAGTGGAAGCAATGAATACACGTTACGGGGCCAGGCTGAGTTTCTGAGTGTTCAGTTGTCTCCTCTTTATGACCAATGGCTAGGTGCTACTGCTGAATTGCTTCCATGGGTGCTCTGAGCAGAGTTTGCCTCGCCCTATTACTCTGGCACCTGCTGTGGCCCAAGGCCCTTGTTAGTTATCATACGGTGCGTCAGGGACTCATGCTAATTTAGCGTTTAGAGCACACTTGCTGATAGCCCAGGTGGTGGGCAGCACTTGGGTGCTACTGTGATACAACTTTCTCCCCTGCCTTTTGAGGTGCAGATTCAGTGCCAGGCCAAGGTGCCACCTCAAAGAGGCTGGCTTGTGATAGAAAACAGGGAGTCCTTTTTGCTTCTTTCCTGATACGCTTGCTTTCTCGACACGTCAGCATAAGTGGGTTTGCAATAGCGCAGGGAACTGATGGGGTTGGCGCTAGTCTGACACTGCTTTGCAGCATCACGGGATGTTGCAGAAGGTCCTGGTGTATCTGCCTGTCTGCACCAGTGAACCATTCCCGGGTCAGGGGTTCCTCCCCTCTGATCTTAACTGTTGGTATGCAGCACATCTTTCCTCCAACCCAAACTGAGCTGGTTTTACCCTGTGTATCCTGTACCCCATGCCCTGTTCAGCTCTCTTTCAGTTCGGCCCTCGTTAAGCATGCCACCGTCTCTGGGGAGCAGCAGGCAAGGGTGAGCATGCGTGAGATCATTCACAGTCACACACGACCCTGCCTCCCCTCCGCATCATGCAATGGGCCAGTTCATCAGGAGACTTATGAAACACCTCAGGGAGGTTATTGCTTATTTTGATCATTAGTCCAAGCTCATGGTCAGCTGCCAATCGATTACCTCACACCTGGCACAGCATGTAGACATGCACTGGGTGATGCCAGATGCGCACAGGAGCAGTGGGCGTTGCGGGGCACAGTGGAGATGGGGACTGCCGAGTGCCACCCCGCCTCAGGACTCGGGCTGGGGAGGATGTTTCTTCCTGTTGCAGTACGGGCTTTCCAGCTTGTCTGTTTAGCGTTGAAGTAGAAGCTGCCACCTCATTTTTAGAGTGCTACAGCATGAGCGTGCCCTCCCTCGAGCCTGCTTGCTGCTAGGCAGTGGCTGCTTTTCCCTGCTGCAGGCTGTCCTGCCTGCAAGAAGGAACAGAGACTTCTGATGTGCAGAGGCCATCGCTGTCCTGCAGATGGTCTGTCTTTGCCAGCAGTCCCTGAGCGTGGCCAGAGGAGCGCTGCCGGGCTTGTGCCATGCGCAGGGGCAGGACTGTAACGCGTCACAACTACTCGCTGTACAGCTTTGATGTTCTCATAGCTTTGTGTGTCTTGTTCTGGGTCAGGGAACTTAGGCTTAATACCTTCACATTGCCATTAGTTTGCTGCCTATTCATTCCAGTGTCCTGGACATTTAAGAAGGGGACCATGTGAGAAAGGGGGCGATGTATTTACCCTCTCCACCACATGTATTGCTCATACACAGACCTGTGTCTGCCACGCTACCGCTGCCCCTTGCTCAACACTTGGTTTCTAGCATTAGTGCTGCTCATTTCTGCCTATGCCTTTCCCCCACATCAGCAAAATGGACAGAACTGGAGCTGCCTCTTCCACTTCACCTGGATCCCTCCTCCGGAGGGAACGGGCAAAACTAACTACTGCATTCACCCCCTGGACACAAGTATTAAGCTGCTTACAGTTCATATGTACATATGGTGTACTTTATTTTCAGTAGAGTATTACATAGTATGAAAGTGTTGGATTTTGTACAGATGTCCCTGTATGTACAGAACTAAATAAAACCAATCTTGGAAAGACACATTGGACTCCACCTGATATTCCAACACACAGCCTCTGACCTGGGAGGAGTGGCCCTAGCACAGGAAGGGACTTCTCCAGCACTGACAGCACAAGGACAAATCCAGTGTTTGTCCCAAGGGAATCCAGGCAAAGCTGGCCAAGCCCCCTCCCTCCACATGCACACAGGTATGGAAACCAGTTGGGCTCCTCAGAGGCAGAGGAAGCCAACACAAGGACATCACAGAGATTTACTTGCCAACCAGGAAAGAGGAGCAGGAAAGGAAGTTGGGCAATGTCAGTGAGAGAAGCTGGAAGGCTGATGCCAGCAAGTCCTGTCACAGCTCTAAGGCAGCGAGTGGGCGCCTGCCTTGCCTGGGCAGCAGAGGGAGGGCTGAGGTCAGCAGTCCCCACGCAACAGCTTGGCCCTCATTTCCACTCGGGCCTGGGGCCGCTAAGGCTCTGACGGGCCTGCAGTGTGCGCTGCACCACATCCTTCCACTGGTCCTCCGAGATCTGGCTGGCCCAGGCAGGGATGCCCAGCGTAGGAAGCTTCACGCTGGCCATCGTCCTCTTCACCAGCTCCACATGCTCTGGGAACAGAGAGGGCGTGAGGCCGCGGCCGAGCCCCGCGGGGGGCAGCCGGCGGGGCGCCGCCGTTACCTGCATCCATGGGGATGGAGCTGCGGCTGCTCTGAGCCGCGGCGCTTTCCTCCGCCGCCGCCTCCTCCTCCTCCTCGCTGTCCGCCGGCGGGTCGGGCAGGTGAAGCCTCAGCATCTGCAGAGAAAGGCGGGCAGTAGGGGTCGGGCCCGTTCCCCCGCCCGCGGGCCCGCGCCGCCCCGCCGCCGGCCCTCCCCCAGCCCCGGCCTGGCCCGGCGGGCGGCGCTGGGCGGTACCTGCAGCCGCTCCTGCAGGCCGGGGCCCGGCTCGGGGGGGCCCGGCTCGCTGGGACCCTGCTCCGGCTCCTGGCTCAGCGGCTGGTACAAGTATCCGCCGCCGCCGCTGCCGCCACTTTCCTCCTCCTCCTCTTCTTCCTCCTCATCGCCACTCCAGCCCGCCGCGCCGTCGGGGGCCTCCGGCGGCCCCGGCTCCTCAGGACACACCCGCTCCGGCCCCATACTCCTCGCCACTGCCATCCGCCGGGCGCGGAGCCGGGGAGGGCCCGCCGACCGGAAGCGCCGCCGCGGGGCACTGTGGATGTTGTAGTCCCGAGGCGGGGAGTCGGAGCCCGCCGGCACGCGCCGCCATATCGCGCCCGGCCGCGGGGCCGGTGCAGCTCGGGAAGGGCTGAGGCGGGGCGGGCTGTGGAAGGCGTCGATCCTGAGGGTGACGGCAAAGCCCCGGCGAGGCCGCGCCGTCCCGGGCGGGGGGGGGGCAGCGCCGGACTACAAGTCCCAGGGAGAGGCGGGCGCGGCGGTCGGAGTAGGGCTGCTGGGCTGTTTTCCCGCCGCCAGGTACGGGGCGAGGGCTGAGAGGGAACCGGGGCTGAGAGGGGCCGCTCGGTGCGGCGGAGCGGGGCACCCGCACTGCCCTCCTGAGGAGCTGGCGGAGCGGGACCGGGGGCCGGCAGCGGCGCGTTGGGGGCGGGGGGGGGGCTGGAGCTATCGCCGATCCCTTCTGTGAGGGAGGAGCCCGGGGGCGCGGGCCCGGGTCTGCCGCCTTCCCCCGTTGTCCTCGGCTACGGGGTGGGCAGGGCCGGGCCCTCGGGCGGCTGCGAAGCGCGAGGACGGCATTGAGGGGCCCGTGGCGGGGGCGGCTTGCCGGCTCCGCTCGCCTCGCTCCTCCCGCGGGGGACCGGTAGTGTCCCTGCCGGAGAGGCTGCCCTCCGGCTCCTCGCCCTGGTGCGAGCGCTGCCGAGCCGCCTCTCACCGTCCCCGCCGGCCTGCGCCGTTGCAGCCCGCTCGCGTTTTCAGCCAGGCTCGGCCACGTCGCTGGGGAGAGGGGTGGGCGCGGGGAGCCCGCCCGCTGAGCGCAGCGGGGTCCCGGTGTCAGTGCGACAGCAGGTGCGGGGGCAGGAAGCGGCGCGGCTGCGAGGAAAGCGAGAAACGCTACGTTAGCGGTCACTTCGGCTTTCCTGAGCCTGCTCGCTCTCTGTCGTGGCAGAAACAGCTTGGCGGTAGCCAGAGGCCTGGGCAAACTCGTGGCAGGGGAGCGAGGGTCAAGGGCTACCTCCGAAGCTAAGGCACGCTCCGTAGAGAAGCAGCAGGAGGGGTTGGGAGACAGGGTGAGGAGGGGGAGAAGTCAGCTCAGTAGGTGCAGAATCTTAGCTGGGCTTTGGGCAAAAGTAAGTCAGCAGTGGGCAAAATATTTGGGCAAAAATAAGGAGGTGGTGCTGCTGCCTGCAGGGAGGGACGCTGGAATAAATATCTGCCTGGGCAGCGCGGTCTGTGATTCCCGTGTCTAACACAAGCTTCCAGATCGGTGTCGGTTCGCAAGCTCAGGGGCCGTTCCAGCACTGTCTAGTTTACTGATGCTGGAATTGCGTTGTGAGCGTCCCAGCTGCTGAATGTGCAAGCTTGCAATTTCACGTTGCCTTAGCATAAATAGTCAAAGCATCAGATAAATGTCAAGCATGAGTGAAGAAAGCGGGTGGTTCTCGTGCTATCTCTAACAGTAAGTTGGATGTGCTTGAAATAGAACTGTCTATATGGACTGCTGTGAGCTGGCTGGACTATTTTAAGTGTTACTAAACCTTGTGCCTGGCATCTTTTGGGAGACGGGACTGAGGCGGCCACACGGTAGGATTTGCTCTCTGGAGGGACTTTGCAGGGGCAGTAGGCTGCTTTTCTTGGGGTGGTGCTGTAATTCTGGGGGTGACAGAGCAAGCTCTTGAAAATGTGGTCTGCTTTCTGCTGAGATTCTCTCCCTTGCTGTGGGAATTGACTGCAGCAAGGGTAATCTGAGCAGCTTTCAGAAATGGCTCTAGGTTTCTTTCTGGGTTTGTAGAGGAATGAGGCAGCTCAGTGAACTCTCTTTGCACAAAGAAGTGGATCCAAGGATAGATGTTTTTGTTCTGAGACTATCATCTAGCTGCTGTACCTGGAGATGGTCAGTAGCTTTCTGTCTTGAATGAAGTGTTTTCATAGTTTATTGTAGGGATTGAAAATGGAAATTCTAAGCAAATAGAATGAATATCTGAAAAATCTGTTTAAAAAACAATTTTTTTTACTTTTTTTTTCTCTCTTCAGTCTGTGTCACTTTGCTCAAGCCACCACAACAGTTTTGAAAGGTATGCATGTGAGAAATG
Source organism: Actenoides lindsayi (assembly GCA_025331215.1). Lineage (NCBI taxonomy): Eukaryota > Metazoa > Chordata > Aves > Coraciiformes > Alcedinidae > Actenoides > Actenoides lindsayi. The sequence goes on from WTSP01020279.1 coordinate 35,282, forward strand.
GAGTGATTTTTCTGGTGATCTCAGATGGCTGTATGTTGTGCTGGCAGACTCTTGTTAGGTGTACGCTGGGGCAATTAGGATGAAGGTTGTTTCAGGCATTATGTGCATCTTCAGACAACAAGCACAGACAGAGATTTTTTACAGAGTGTTTGTCTGTAAGGGCTGTATTTGAAGAACACAGAGCTGACCTAAAATCCGTTTGTTCCCCTGCTTAGAAGTGAGGTGCTCTGGGTGAATTGCTGCACACCCTTTGTTGGATGTCAGAGCTGATGAAGAGCAGGGGAGGCGTTGAAGGATGTCCTTAGCTATTTCTTTGCGAACAGACTTGTGAGCTTCCACTTGTGGTCAAGTGTCACGGCCCAACTGCAGTGACAGAGCCAGTCTGTGGTTGCTCCGTGGCTGTTGCATCACTTACTCTGGAAGTGTGTACCTGGGCTTGTGGTGCTGTGCACAGTCAGTGGAGGGCTTCAGGCATTTCTGAGGGACTACAACAGGTTATTTGGAGCAGTTTTTAATTTTAGCCCTGCTGTGCTTAGTGACACAGGAACAACTCATTGCTACACTCACTTCATTTCCAGCATCATTGGCATTTGGTACTTCAACAGTAGGTGAAGTGTAACCTGATTTTTAGAAATGTTCTTATTCCTGGCAGTTATTGACAGGACCTACCATGGTTTCAACCCAAATTTCTCTTGTGTTAGCTGTGCTTGACTCTTAACTGTGCTTAACTCTAGATAGATTATGCCAGACCAGGGAAACGGGAATCTGTGAAGATTGCTGCCTGTGTGAGTGCAAAATGAAAATAAAAGATCTTTTAGCTTTTGGAAAGGTGAAGTGGGGAGCTGACACGTGTCAGTGAAAGCAAGCAGTGGCTTGAACAGAAGCACATGAGCTGGGATGTGTACTACCTCCTGCAGCCAGTGCCCTCCTGGTTCTCTGTCTTACCAATATTTCTGTGTTTTACAGCCTACATCCTTTTTGTTGGTGACCTCAATGAGAAATCACAAAGTGTATTTTGCATAATTTAATATTGTACAGTTGGGGGAAATTTTTAGTAATGCTGAATGTGCGAGTAGTTTCATATTGGTGTTGTAGTTCCCCTCTCACTCTGTGCCCTGTGTAATCTCTAAAGAAATCTAAGGCACACTACCTAATATCAAGTGTATTAATGGCTTCCTATTAAGAAGTCCTCATAGGAATGAGGTTGGAAAGTGGTGTTATTTGTGTCCTCATTTATATCACATAAATTATCGTTGGAAATCAAAACCTGAAATGGAACTTAGCAGTGTAGGACAGAAAATAACTTTTTCTCAAAAAATGTGTTTAACTCCTGTTTGCAAGCAGTGCAGAGGGGGGGATTTCAGGAGACAAGTTGACTTGGGGACAGAAGACTGCTCTAATGAAACGATTTCCAAAAAAGGCAGGAGAGGAGAGAGGCTGGAACTAGACTCAGGAAGCATGGGGAGGAGCTGGGGGTCCTTGGGAGACAGGGCTGCGAGGCAGAGTGGACCAAAAAAGGGCAGAACAAGTCCTTGGTGAAGGTAGGAAGACGCTGTGGTAGTTTCGGGGTAGGGCTGTGGCCAGTGGCAGAAAAGGCAGATGGAGTCTGGCTGGACGCCTTCATTACAGTGCACAGAAGAGCACTCAGATTTGAAAAGAAACAACTGGCAGCTTGCTTAAGACCTGTATTTTCCTTTGACTTTTTAATAGATGTAAGGATTGCATCACGCTTCTGATTGCTTTCTTTTCATAAAGTGAAGGAATGTTTCTGCATGTTCTGGATCTGATGAGTTGCAGCGAGAGGCTGCCACTGAAGGGGTATCCCCATCCTGAGCCAGAGTGAAGCCAAGCTTTAACTTCATCACCCCCACCACTGCCCCAGGGCCTGCATACAACTGCCTGCCTCCTGGGAAGAAGGGCTGATCTCTGGCAGAACCTTTCCCTGGAACTGTGTTTGTAGGGAACACCATTGCACCGTGTTGCTGCGACACCAGTGTGGTTTCCTGCAGCGGAACCGGTTGGGCCTTGAGCTGCCACCTCTCAGTTGACCAGGATTAACTTCTTAGGTAGGATGTGCAGCCTTCGTTTCCTGTGTTCCTGTGACTAATCTTAATTACGAAACTGTTCAGGCAGGGTAGGTGGCCCCTATTGGAGTGTCCTGCAGAGTGTCCTGCTCTGGCAGCAGTGTTCTTATCCACACATGGCTCAAGTGAATTCCCAAGGGTGAAGAAGAGTTTTCCCACCTTTCTGGCAAAAAAGGCAAGCAGTTTGTTACAATGCCTGCCAGCCACAGCAGACCACTGTCTTCCTCCACCCCAGGAGGAACCAAGTGGAGAACTTGGAAGTGAGATTAATCCTCATAATCTTCCAGGATCAGGCTCAGTATGAAGGGTGTTGAAAATATTGACACTGGTGATAAAGTCCAGTTAAGCTTCCTCTTCCAGAATCCCTTAGCCAAGAAGTGATTTTGAGGAGAATATTGGTTAGATTTTTTTATGTGATAACTCATGACTGAGGCAGGAAACAGATTTAGATATGTGAAGCCTTCAAAATAGCCTGAAAGGTGACTTTGGTGGTCTCCATGGAAACTCATTTATTCTGTAGCTTTGTGGAGGACTTATACAAGAGCTGCTGCCTGGCTTAAAAACAAATAAAATTCCAAAAAAGAAAATTGAAACCTGCTAGATCTGAATTTGAGGTAGTCCTGGACACAGAGCGAAGCATGGCCTGTAGCAGAGTGGGGCTGATTTCTGAGCCCTTCTGGAGCAGCTCTGCTGGAGAAAAGCTTGATGTGATTTTCTGGGTTGCTGCCTGCAATTTAGGTTATGGTGGCTGCTGCAAGAAGAAGTGGCTTCACAGCAGGGACTCCTTGGTTTGTGCTCCACTGGTACAAGTAAGAATGCAGCATGCTCTGTGTTTGGACTTCTCACATGTCCTGTTGCTGTGACTTTCAGGTACAGAACATGCTCTGGCTGCCCATCTCTATTTTGGGAACAACTTGAAAAAGAAATAGCTTTAAAAAGAAATGACTCAAATTTTGCTGAGATCTAGGAGTTCTGGAATGATGTGACTGGCTTCTGGATGCTTTTGAACTGTCTGTAGTATGCATGGCTGGAGCTGGAAGTCTGAGGCATCTCTGTTGGGTGGCATCTCTGACTCTTTCCCTGGATGGGGATAAGATGAGAGCGTGCAGGTGGGTCAGATGCTGCAGGGATCGGGCCTGTTTGTGAGCTTTGGTTCCGCTTGGCTGAAGGGCCAGGGGAGGCCAGTTGGAGAAGTGCAGCCCCTTCTTCCTGCTCTCCAGCTATTTCAGAAACTTTAAACAGAAGGAAGGTTCTCCCTGTGAAAACTCACTACTTTCCAAAAAGGAAAGGGACGGAGAAAATGCACAGGAGCTTTAGGCCTCGTTCTAAGGCTTCTGCAAATGCTAAAACTGGGTGTGGGGTGGGAGTGCACTGACTGCCTCTTCCAAGAAGCTAGAACCAAGCAATAAAAAAAGAGAATTTTCTTTTAGGCTGTCTGAAACACTGACATATCTTCTAATGCCTGTTTTACAGCTGAGGAAAACTGTTAAAGAATTGAACTGACCTGCGTTTTCAGAATCACACAGGCAGGACTGTGCTCCAGATCCTTAGATCCAAAGAAGAAACTCTGCAAAAATCATCTGCAGTGACTTCTTTAGGAGCTGATTTAAACCATCTGGTTTAAGTGTGAAGGATACCAGTTTCTTAACTGAGCTATGATGTTACAAAACTTTCATAGTTATGCCTGGATTTGCTGTGGGAGAAAAAGGTCTTGTTCTGATCGTGAGCAAAGTGCTCTCTCCACAGACCGGGAGGTTTCTGTTCTCTCGTGTTTAATTAAGCTAGGCCATAGTGCTCAAATCAGAGAGTCCAAACCCCAGTGTTGTAATCCTCCTCTGGAACTGTGGAGTTGGTTGCTTTATGTGGGGTGGTTCTTTGGTTTTGGTTTGATTGTTTGTTTTTGTTTTAGGGGGGGAGGTATTTTAAAAAATATTTTCCTTTGCTGTTTCTCACAACAGATCCAAGGAGCACTCTCTTTCCTCTGGCTCTGTTCTTTTCCCCTTCACAACTGGCTCCCGCTGTGTGTTTTCATTCATGCAGACACATTGTTCTGGCGTGTACATGACGTGTACATGACCAGGACGCGGCCGGGGGTGCAGCACTCGCTCGCCTTCACCAAAGATGCTGGGCTTGGGCCACCTGTACAGCCACACTGAGCCTTTTTTCGTGTGAGGGCAGCTCTGCTCGCACTTCCGAGCCTTGCTCAGGTTACAGTACCCGCCTTTTGTCCCCTTCCCAAGGGGAGAGTAAAACCGTCTTCCGTGGGGAGGCAGATGAGTGAGGATATGGCAAAGTGACCTTTGCAGTTGGCATTCAAGGAAGATGGGAAGATGGGCTGTGTTATTTTAGCGTTCTGTCTCTGTTACAGAGCCAGGTGACATTGTGGTGGCCCAGGAAGCATGCGGCTGTGGCACTGGAGGCCCTGAAGACTGTCTGGCTTGCAGAGAGGAATGCTACGGTGGGCAGTGCACTTGGAAGGTGGGCCGCGGAGAGTGAACCACGCGGCCGTGGCCGTCGGCCACAAGGTCTATTCCTTTGGTGGCTATTGCTCTGGAGAAGACTATGAGACTCTGCGGCAGATCGACGTCCATGTTTTTAACGCAGGTAAATGTGTCCTTGTGCTGCACGAAGGAATGGCTTGCTGGGCTCCATTATTAGTTTTCTTGACCACTGCTGCTTAATGTGGTGTCTGACTCTGATTTCCAAAAGAGTTACTGGTGTAGATGGGAGCCACTTCTCTTTTGCAGACCTGTATTTTTAGCTCAAAGGGCAGGGCACAGAGGAGCTGTAGTTCAGCAGGCTGCTGGGATAAGGACTCTCTGGAAGTAATCACAGAACCAACGGCTTGTTTTGTCCTTGTTCTCTGTAAACACTAACTCAGCTAGGTACAAAGAGGCAATGTTTAACTGGCTCAGGACCTCCCTCCAGTCTGTAGTATGACTGTGCTCAACTGCCCCTAGCGTGGAAGGGGGAGGGTGGGAGCCAGTGCACTCAGTGTAGTGTTCAGGTTTAGACTCCTGAGTTGTTTCCCTGTGGGGGCAGCTAACAGCCACTGCTGACGTGATGGAGGCAGCAGGGGCACGTGGCTAGGGTGGAGGCCCTCACATTTTGGCAGCAGCTATCGTGCAGATTCACAGTGTAGCTTAGAAAAGCATCTGGAGCTACAGGCATTTCTGTAAGGTAGCCAATATCTGTCCAGAAGCTGATTTGGAGCCACAACTGTGCTGGGAGAGGCTGTATTCCTTGATTCAGTGCTCTTTGAATTGAAGAGGTTACTGAGCTAGTCCATTAAGTATTTCCCTTATAATTAGGCAGGTGGGTGAAAAACTGCCCAGCTGCTCGGGTGGGTTCAGCTGAACAGAGACAAGAGCAGAGAACCAATGACCAATTTTGCAGACTGGACAGCATACTGAATGTTCTCCAGACATGCACATAGCAAGTAGATAAAACTAGTTTGTCTGTCACATGGAGTGAAATCACTCTAAATCAGACTGTGGAGAAGAATGATGTGTGCAGTAGCGGATGAAGGCATTGGTTACCCGGGGCTGCCAAGGTGACCTGCTCACGGTGTAGAGGGGACTATAGCTCAGCATCTTGTGACCAAGGACATTCATCTCTATCCAGAAAGACCGGGCTCTTGCACTCAAGACAGTTGGGCATTGTAGCTTGTAAAATGTGCCCGCAGACCACTGCTCTTATGGCGGAAGCATCATTACTGTGCCCAAAGGAATGCTCTTGCATTGTCTTCCCTTCTTACCACTCGCTGATATTGAAGTCTCGTGATGCTGGAAATCACTGTGTGGGAGGTGACACTGGCTTCCCTTGCTCAGTTAGTGTTGCCATGTTCCAGTGCTAAAGCCAAGATACCAGATTGAGTGATCTCTCTCAGTCTTCCAAAGAGGAAGACTGTTTTAGGTCAGAAACATCCCATCTAGCTTGACTTTAACATTAGCTGTGCTTCCTCAGCGTCCTTTCTGCCTCTGTGGTAGATATTTATCTTTTAAGATGCCTGGCCCTTTCCCTCTGTTAGAATTTTAGGGCAACTACAGACTGTTTTCTGCTATATTTATGTGTAATCTCTATTAAGAACAAAACTGGAGGCTGTATGTGTGGTAGAGGGAAGGTGTCTGGGTGCTGTTATGTAATGGCCATGTAACACTCGCTGTGAATCTTGCACTGTCATTAAACCCTGTTATACCTGGTGACTGCTCTGGCTGCTGCTGAACATGCCATACAGGCTGCCAGGAAGGAGCACCTATAATCACAAAACAATTGCTATTAGTCACACAGGGTTGGCAGGGAGAACACGGGGATGGATGGGGGTAAAGGAGACAGACAGCTGTCTCTTAGGTGCTGGAGTGTGTTCAGTGAAGGGCAACAAAGCCGATGAAGGGTCTAGAGAACAAGTCTTATGAGGAATGCTGAGGGAATTGGGGTGGTTTAACCTGAAGGAGGCTCATGGGAGACCTTATCACTCTCTACAACTACCTGAGAGGAGGTTGTAGCAAGGTGGGGGTCAGTCTGTTCTCCCATGTAGAACCAGGCTGGATGGGGCTCTGAGCAACCTGCTCTAGTGGGAGGTGTCCCTGCCCATGGCAGGGGGGTTGGAACTAGA